>VZTO01003785.1:0-42005 GCA_013400615.1 Syrrhaptes paradoxus
TTCTGAAAGCACATTTCTAAGAACCTGAATGACTAGCAGCAGCGGGGAAGGTGATGCTCGTGTTGATGAAGACTTTGTAAAACTATTTGTCGCTGCAAACCGCGACCGGTGCCCTATCTTCCTGTATTCACCTCACCGTACCGTGGAGCACTGAAGTGAGCAGTGGTGAAATGAAGAATGGGTCTTTGTTACGGGACTAAGGATTTGGGAGGTTTCAGTTCAATCTCCTCCTCTGCCACAGATTTCCTGTGTGACTTAGGAGAGGTCACGCCGCATCTCTATGCTTCAATTCCTCATCTAAAAAGTGATATTGCTGCTCCATCTCGTAGGGCTTTGGGGAGGATAAATCTGCTGGTGGAGAGCAAAATGCTCACAGGCTGGCTACAAAGCAGCCAGTGAAAATTAGGCTGCTGTGATAACTGAACAGGCAGGTAAGCGCAGAGGAGAAAGAAAGAGGGAAAACATCAATCTCCCCGTGCAAAGAGCACTTTCTGAGCTTGATTACAATAAAAAATAATTTCTTTTACACCCGCACAGAAACCTTCAGGATCCTGCTGCCGTTTCCCCTCGCGCAGCCCCCTCCAGCTCCGAGGAACGCTGCGCTCCTCCCGGGCTGGCCCCCGGCAAACTTGGCAGGGGACAGTCCCCAGCAGAGCCCTGGGCACGGCGGGGGCTGGCACGCAGCCCCCCAGCGCGGGGGGAGGCCAGGGTGTTTAGTCTGCTGGGCACATTCCTGCGCGCTGCAAAAATAAATAGAAGATTATTAACGGAGCTCCTTCTGCTCGCTAGCATCGGGCAGAGTTATCCAGTGGCTCCGAGGACAGCGCAGGGATGGGGCTGGGGGGACCCTCAGGGCTGGGGGGGTTTCTTGCTTTGACAGCTCAGGATTTTCCTGGGGATGCTGAGCTTGCCTGCTCCCCAGAAACATCCCAGGGAAACCCCTGAACCTTCCTGCACACCCCCAGACCAGCACGCTCGAGGAGATCTCAGCATTTTCACTGCTGCAAAGTTAACAGGGAAACGTTTTGCCAGGGAAGAAGGAGGGAAAGTGAGAACAAAACCCACAAATCATTGTTTTCCTGCTCTGCAACCAGCCTTAACTTTTATACTCAGTCCCAGCTGGCAACACCATTCCAGCCCATTCCCCTGGGGCACATCCATCATTTTCAATCTCTCTGGAATCTGCAGGAATGTTTTCCTGAACACTTCCGAACTTTTCAAATAGTTCAGTGGGAATTTGGTTTTAAAGCGGAATAATCGTTTGCACTAAAGCCGAGCCAGCGGGACTGGCCTGAGGGTCCTGCTGGCTGGGGGCACGCAGGGGTCTGGGCTGGGACCCACGCTGCATTTTTTAGACCCTGCTCATTTCAAAATCATCACAGGAATCTGTGCTTGTAGCTGTATTTCCCTCAACTTATCTGAAATGAAACACACAAATAAAAAAAATAAACTGGGAGCCAAAACCTAGTCCTTCTGATTCTGCAGAACTTTTCAAAACCTTGAGGGGAAAAATAGAAAACGGCAAAGGATGCTCAGAGGTTAAGGCTCAGGGTCGATCTGAACTCTCTCAGATCCTTCTGAGCCACAGAACTCCGTCTGATGCTGACACCAAGGTTCAAGAAGAGCCAGGAGCCAAGCCTGAGAGCAGACTGCTGGGGGCTCAGCTGCTCTCCAGAAAAGGTGCCACATCGTCCCAAGCCCCCTGGCTCCCAGCTGCACGTGTAAAACCCACGTCCAAGGGCAGCGAGTGCTGCGTGAGACAACTCACCGTCCTCCCTCGCAGAGTCCTTGGGTCTGAGCTCACAGGGAGAGGATTCAGCGGGGCCAGTGCCCGCACGTCGCCTGTGCTGACTTCCTGCAAACTTCATAATAAGGCGACACTCTATACGGGTCCCTTTTTCCATTTCACCCTTCACTGGATCATTTTATGCATCTATTCCCATTGCTAATTCAAACTAATTAAAGTATAAAATAGAATAATTTCTGCAATTTCAGAGCTCCCCTCACCATATTGTGAGTTATGTTGCTTTTCTGTTAGTGCCCTGCGTGCACAATTCCCCTCCTCGCCGACAGACTCATTTGCTGGGAAGAAAAACTACCNCCACAAGCATCAGCATCATCTGCCAAGACGCACCAGGAACCCCAATGCTGGGGAGGGGGGACCCTCCCGCAGCCATTGAGGATGTCAGCTGTCCCCATACAAACACCCAATGCACCGGTGAGCTGAGAAGCAGGGTGCATGTGTGTGTACGTGCATGGAAGGGAAATTCTGGAAATATTTCAGGGCTGTGGTTGCTTGCCTGAAAATTAAACAATAGGTCTGTGGAAGAGGAGGAATTTGAAAGGGAAGCAAATGCTGAAGCAAACACATGGGAACCCTGTGGCTGTGACTGGCAGGGGAAAAAATAGACTAACACAAAGAAAAAACAAAGCAAAACAATCAAACCCTGAAAGCAAACCTCGCAAGCACTTGAAAGAAACAACCACATGAGCAACATCTGAAATACAGAGAAAAAAAACAAACCCACTGACCCCAGGGTTGAATTTTTACCTTGGGGCATTTTTTACCACTTCTTCCAGGAAAGTTTACTTTTCAAGTATTCGTCACCTCAAAGACTTAACTCCGCACCCTTGAAGGCTTGAACGTCCTGTGTTTGTCCGTAAATCTCAGCAGGCTGCGGGGCTGCAGGAACGTGCTGGAATTTTAGGGCAGTGCAGGATGGAGTGGTGGTCTACTGCCCACACAGGGTGCAGAAGTTCATGGGAGGCAGGATTTCGGACACCTCCGGTGGGATTCAGCAGAGCCATTTTCCCTGTCCCAGTGGTTCAAACCTTGCTAAGATTATGTCCAGCTAACTGGCTGTTCAACTAGCAGATAATGTAGTTAAAAATTTAATCAGTCCATTTTTTTCCCTCTTGATGACTCCAGACCCTTTTATCCACATCTCTTGCATTTTTTATCATGTTTTCTCAGTTCTCCTCAGGACACCATCAGTATTTACAGCCCCGCTACTCCAGGATTGATGGGCTCCCTTGTTTTTCTTAGCCCTCACTCCAATCCCAACCTCGTTTCCATCATCCGGGCAGCCCCCACCTGCCTCCTTCTCCATCAGCATCCAGAAAGTTCAGCCCAAAGCAAAGCCCTTTTCACAGGACTGAAACATCTCGGGGTTACAGGACAGGGAGCCGTGCAACAAATCATCCTCAGAGCCCAAGGCTCCTGACACAGGGGCATTTGCAAAGCAAATATTTCACAGCTCACAGAGCAGGCTACGAGACAGGTTCTCCACCTAAAGCCACCGGGATGTATATGGAAGAGGGANAAAACCTAGTCCTTCTGATTCTGCAGAACTTTTCAAAACCTTGAGGGGAAAAATAGAAAACGGCAAAGGATGCTCAGAGGTTAAGGCTCAGGGTCGATCTGAACTCTCTCAGATCCTTCTGAGCCACAGAACTCCGTCTGATGCTGACACCAAGGTTCAAGAAGAGCCAGGAGCCAAGCCTGAGAGCAGACTGCTGGGGGCTCAGGTGCTCTCCAGAAAAGGTGCCACATCGTCCCAAGCCCCCTGGCTCCCAGCTGCACGTGTAAAACCCACGTCCAAGGGCAGCGAGTGCTGCGTGAGACAACTCACCGTCCTCCCTCGCAGAGTCCTTGGGTCTGAGCTCACAGGGAGAGGATTCAGCGGGGCCAGTGCCCGCACGTCGCCTGTGCTGACTTCCTGCAAACTTCATAATAAGGCGACACTCTATACGGGTCCCTTTTTCCATTTCACCCTTCACTGGATCATTTTATGCATCTATTCCCATTGCTAATTCAAACTAATTAAAGTATAAAATAGAATAATTTCTGCAATTTCAGAGCTCCCCTCACCATATTGTGAGTTATGTTGCTTTTTTTGTCAGTGCCCTGCGTGCACAATTCCCCTCCTCGCCGACAGACTCATTTGCTGGGAAGAAAAACTACAGCGGAGGAAAGGGGGGCAAGAGGAAAAGTTAAAAAAGCTCTAGTAGAGAGAAAGAGGAGTCTGAGGTTTGCTTTTAAATTTCATAGCTGAGCATTGAGCGTGAAATTTCAGATTTCTCCTTGAAGCAATTTTCTTTCCTGGGAACACAGTTTTCTCCCTCTCTTATTGCTCCTATCAAGGACAGGAGACATGCATCTGTCTGTCTGTCTGTCCAAACATGCAAATCCCGCAGCAAACCCGCAGCTCTGCAGTGCTCCCTGCATCGCTCAGACTCAGCCACAAGCATCAGCATCATCTGCCAAGACGCACCAGGAACCCCAATGCTGGGGAGGGGGGACCCTCCCGCAGCCATTGAGGATGTCAGCTGTCCCCATACAAACACCCAATGCACCGGTGAGCTGAGAAGCAGGGTGCATGTGTGTGTACGTGCATGGAAGGGAAATTCTGGAAATATTTCAGGGCTGTGGTTGCTTGCCTGAAAATTAAACAATAGGTCTGTGGAAGAGGAGGAATTTGAAAGGGAAGCAAATGCTGAAGCAAACACATGGGAACCCTGTGGCTGTGACTGGCAGGGGAAAAAATAGACTAACACAAAGAAAAAACAAAGCAAAACAATCAAACCCTGAAAGCAAACCTCGCAAGCACTTGAAAGAAACAACCACATGAGCAACATCTGAAATACAGAGAAAAAAAACAAACCCACTGACCCCAGGGTTGAATTTTTACCTTGGGGCATTTTTTACCACTTCTTCCAGGAAAGTTTACTTTTCAAGTATTCGTCACCTCAAAGACTTAACTCCGCACCCTTGAAGGCTTGAACGTCCTGTGTTTGCGGGGCTGCAGGAACGTGCTGGAATTTTAGGGCAGTGCAGGATGGAGTGGTGGTCTACTGCCCACACAGGGTGCAGAAGTTCATGGGAGGCAGGATTTCGGACACCTCCGGTGGGATTCAGCAGAGCCATTTTCCCTGTCCCAGTGGTTCAAACCTTGCTAAGATTATGTCCAGCTAACTGGCTGTTCAACTAGCAGATAATGTAGTTAAAAATTTAATCAGTCCATTTTTTTCCCTCTTGATGACTCCAGACCCTTTTATCCACATCTCTTGCATTTTTTATCATGTTTTCTCAGTTCTCCTCAGGACACCATCAGTATTTACAGCCCCGCTACTCCAGGATTGATGGGCTCCCTTGTTTTTCTTAGCCCTCACTCCAATCCCAACCTCGTTTCCATCATCCGGGCAGCCCCCACCTGCCTCCTTCTCCATCAGCATCCAGAAAGTTCAGCCCAAAGCAAAGCCCTTTTCACAGGACTGAAACTTCTCGGGGTTACAGGACAGGGAGCCGTGCAACAAATCATCCTCAGAGCCCGAGGCTCCTGACACAGGGGCATTTGCAAAGCAAATATTTCACAGCTCACAGAGCAGGCTACGAGACAGGTTCTCCACCTAAAGCCACCGGGATGTATATGGAAGAGGGAGGGGGAAAGCTTCACTCCGTGGAAAAGCAACAGGTCTGAGCGAGCTCTGGCAGCACTGCCTGTACCCCTGCCCTCCCCAGAGTGAGGGGCCAGGAGTATGCAACCAAGAGATGCTCAGAGCCAGGTCAGTACTGGTCTTACTGGTCACACTGGTCAATGCCACCCTGCCTCTCCCTACGGCAAGGTTACCCTGCGATGGGCACGGGGGGGCTCAGCACCATGCAGACCAACTGTGGAGCATTTGGTACCCGCTGGAGGAGCAAAGGATTCCTCAGGACACACAGGATCTGCATCTCAGGCTGCAGAGGTCCACGGCTCTCTGAGCTCTGCTGTGCTAACTGATGTTATCTGCACTTCACTGGGTGATGATGAGTTATTATTTCTGCCACGGGAATGGTGAGGTTCCCACTCACGGTGCAGGATGCTGCTCTGTTACACACTGTACAAAACCAGAACAAAACCATCCCCCTGTGGCAGAATTAACCACCAAAGTAACTATGGATGAGCTGAGAGCAGCGGTGTTTCTGAGGCAATGAAATGTGCAGGGGTTTGGGAGGATGCTGATGGAAGATTAATTTTGAATTTTGCATTTGCAATGTCCTGGCCAGGTCTCTCATTAGGAAGGTGCTGCTTCACCCATCAGGGAGCAGACCCACACTGCGTGACCTGAGCCCTTCGTCGCCGTGTTTTACGTGATGAGCACAAACAAGTGATGGATCATTAGCGGAAAAGAGCATTGGAAAATGCAGAAGGAAAAACACATCGTATTGTGGTGTGTCTGCAGGGAAGAGGCAAAGAGAGGAGGGGGAGTGCCTGCCCCGAGGTTCAGCTCCTCTGCACCCACCAGCACCAGGCACCCACCAGCACTCTGCACCATCTCTGCCTCCTGCACCCATCTCTGCCTCCACCGCCAGGGCTCACAGCTCTGCATTCGGGAACAGACCCATCAGGCCATCTTTCCTTTCATGAGCACAAGGATATTCCTTCCAACAAGCCCTGCAATATTTCCATCATGCTGTTTTAAATTTCATGTTTATAGCCCTTGATTAGGTGGTGAAATCTTTTGGAGACGGCAATCCCTGCCCTGCTGCCTGCCATGTGTTTGATTGAGCTTCCGCTCGCTCCCAGATTAAAAATAACAAAATTTGTTCTTCTATCGAGAGCTGCAAAAATCTTTGGCCCCGATTCTGCTGATGCTTACATAATGTCAGTGCTGAAGCATGCCCACCATCCCTCACAGGGTGAGCTCGCGACGGCTGAAGGTGTACGTGGGAGCAAAGCAGAACCTGCTGCGTGTGAAACCGACGCTGCAACAGCGGGAACCTGCCCAGGGAGCAGCCACGGCGAGTAAAAGGGGTTACAGCCTCGGAGTCATCAAAGTGCTCTCATCCTACAAGGCTTATTTAATTGAAATGCACCGAGCTTTCATACATTAAAAAGCTACCATCTCCCTGACGCACAGACAATTAATGCTTCAGGACTGAATTATAAAGCCACTTTTTCTCAGTTTAACCAGCACTTCCCTGCAAGCTTCAGTCTTTCCCTCCGAAAGCAAGAAATCAGAGAAGCTTTTCTGCAGATGCAAGGGCTGCTGGTGTGAGCACCACTAAAATGGGAAGGTTTTCGGGAAGGTTTTTAAATGTCTGCCCCAAGACATTCATCACTGGTTTGTCCTGCCCTGCCATTAACCCCTCGTCTGCTGCTTGGCTACTGGGGGCTCCCAGCCCCGGCTGCACCCTCACCTCTCACCGCAGCCGTGCCCGTGCCCCCCAACAAGACCCACCGCAGCACCGACCACTATTTCGGACGGAGGGACCGCGGAGGTCTGCCAACGCCCAGCAGTCCTGCTCCCCAGCTCCACTGCTATTCCCGTCCCGGCACCCCACGGAGCTCCGCTAACACAACATCTCCATCCCCAGCATCCAGCACTATCCCAGCCACGCTCAGCTGGGGGCTGAAATGGTGTTTGCTTGCTGGAGCGATGCTGAGAAATGAATTTCTGCTTTAAATAGTCAGGGTCAGAGTCGTTTCTCTTTTGCCATAAGAGCTATTGGAAAGCAGGTGCAGTGGGAAGAGAGCCCGTAAAAGCTCCTAATACACCCTTAAATCATGCGGTTAAAGAACTCGGAATAAGCGGCTGGAAGCAAAGTTTCTTTATCCTTCTCTCCCCCGGACTGGGCTGTGCAACTGTTGCTTCTGTGCTTTGTGGGAGTGAAATCAAATGTCAAATACTCTGCTTGGGAAGAAGTTGGCAGTGAAACATGAAAGGCTCATGGAGAGCTCGGAAGGACTGTGGATAAATTGGAGCGAGGCACAGACAGGGCTGGGACGGGAGCCAGGGGAGCGGGGAAGCTCTGCGCCGGCACCCGCAGCGCCAGATTTCAGGCTGAAGCAGCTCCTTTCCCCGAGGCATTTCAGCATAAAGCTGATCCTAGCTGCTGCGAGCACAGAAGGGAGATGGGCTTCATACCAAAATGTTATATCTACTCTTTGTCGGGAAGCAGCCACACGTCTCGGTGTATCATGCACAATCACAGCCCAACGCAGAGCATCGCATCTCACCCTGGTCTGTACCTGCCACCGCAGCGGCACAAAGAGCTCGAGAGCTGCTACCGACCAGTACTGGGAACACACATCTCTTAGCCAAATTGCACCAAAAAAAACCAAACACAAAAACAAACCCACCACCAAATTTTTTTGAAAGAAGTGTTTTGACACAGGCATGTATCCTGCTTCTTTCTCGGCAGATATTTAGAACCCCAGGCTGTGGACAATCCTCCCCCAGCACGGTAACAAGCAGCAGATCACCGTTAAGAACAGCTGCGCTGTGTCGTTCCACTGTGGCAGAATTTCATTTTGTTCCAGATTTCAAAACTTCAGAAGACATTTCCACTCTATGTTCTCAGTAATTCTGAGGGCATTCCCACCATTTACAGCCTCAGCCCTCTGAAGCTGGCGGACCTTTCTCCTTCCCTTGCTACCGACCCCTTTCCAATCATCAGGCTCCATTACATTGCACTCAGGAAAAAATATATTCACCCCCCGACTTTGCTGAACTATCACATTGCCAGGATGAGGGCAGCGGGGTCACAGGAGCTGACGAAATCCATATGTAACAGCACGCCGGGACTTCTGGACCCAAAGCACGCATCCCTACAAGGGCAAAAGGCAAAGCCTGCAGCGAGGACCGAGGGACCGCATCCCCCCGCTCCTGCAGCCTCCCCCGGGGCGAGCGCTTCGCCAGAGCCGTGGCTGGAAACGGAACGAATGTTCCAGTAATATTCTATTATTTGCTAATTCTCTTCACATCTTTTTGTTTCACAATTAAGCAAATTAGCACTTTGATGAATATTAAGACGCTCTCGCCTCATAGAAGATGAGTTGGAGGCATTCCCCCTGGATTTGCCTCCAAAGGAAAACAGCTCCTCAGCTGTTCGAGACACACGCTGGAGCGGTTCCTCCCTGGTGAGAGCACGAGGAGCACACGGCTCCTGGAGAAGATGACCACAGCATTCACATTTTAATAAAATAATTCCATTTCAGACTTTGCATAGATCCTCATTATTACCACCTAATCCAAGTCCAAGCTGGAACGGGATCCTGCACCTGTGGCTGGTCACGGCAGTTTCTATCGCTGAGTTGCTATAACAAGGATGTAACACCTCCTTTAACAACAGGGGTTCTTTCAGTCTTTTAGCAGGGAGAAGACTTTGCACTCTTCTAAAGTATTTATTCCCTGGCTTTAAATAACTTTATGACCAAGCTGAGTATCTGCCAATTATTTTGCAGGTTAGCAAACCAGCTTTGCTGGCTTTGGGAGGAGCGGTAAGCTCCCTGGTGCAAGGCGAGCGGTTACGACAGCTGCTGGCTCTCCACCTCCATCAGCAGCTCTCTGAGCACTTCCCATCGATACCTCCCCGTAGCACATCTCTCGGAGCAGGTGGGAGGGAGGAGAGGTATTTGTTTACCAGCAGACAGGGAAAGCTGTTAGTGACCAGAGGGTTAACTCGGCACAGAACAATTTAATAGCATCCAGACATCTTCAGATGCAACCCTTCTCCTGTCTCCACCACCCACAAGGCACCAGAACTATTAATCTGAATTACACAGTCGTTAGTAATAGCCAATAAAATGCGGAACAGAGTCAGTGAACCCAGAAGTCTGGCTTAACGGTGGGGACTCGGTGTGTTTTCTTGTCTCGGAGAAGAACAGAAGGTCCCGGATTATTTACATGGTGCTGGCTCCCCTAAGCACCAGACTCCTGTGGCCCACTGGCCATAAATTCCCACCATAATAATTTCGGATTTGCTTTTCACAGGCTGGTCCCCCTTGCCAGAGCAGGAGTTTATCCTGCTCAGGAACAGGCTCAGAGGAGGGGCTGCGTGGGCAGGAAACGGTGGCGAGTCCCGGAGACTCGGGCACAAGGCGGGGGGTAGCGACCGGTCCAGGCTCTCCCCGGGGATGGCTCATGCAGGCGCTGAGCGAGATGATGCTCTCAGGGCTGAGACCTGCCTCGTGGGTTTGCCAGTCTCGGGGGGAGAACCAGGGTGGTAGAGCCAGCACAGACAATCCACCACCTCTGTGCACTAGCATCACTCGCTCGCAACCACTTAAAATACACCAGGAAATAAATAAAGCCATTGTAAAGGATGCTCAGACAAAGCGATGCTAAACCACAGCCTGCCAACCCCGCTGCAGGGAGGGAATCTGTAACGCTTGTGGCTCAGGACCTTGCTATGGAGGCAGGGATGGTTCAGAGCCCCAAACCACATTTCCTCCGCAGCACCTCAGCTCCAACGCCTACAGACAAGAGCAAACAGGCACAGCTCTCTCCCCTGAGCATGGATTGCAGTCTCTGGTCAGAGGCAGGTAAAACCGAGCTTCTGCTGCTGCTCCATCTACCCGCACCGATCCCGGCACCGCGGGGTCCGCACCAAGGCTCTGCTCCGTGGGGTTCAGCAGCACACTCCTCATGGCACAGACACCTTACCTGTCGCTCCGACATGACGTACAGGTACTTCTGGTCGATGGAGAAGGCCATGTCTCGAAGGACTGGGCTCCCGTCCTTGAAAACTGTCACCATCTCATACTGAACTCCACCATGGGGAGGACCATCTGCTCGGATCTGGAAGAAGCACAAACACGTTACAGGTGATTTTATAGCAGCCAAATTTGGATTTTATTTTGGGGGCGAGGGGACGAGGGAAGGAGGACAAGGATAGAAAAAGAATCTAATTCAAACTCTCAGCTCACAACCTGGAGACAGCAAAGAGCTGGCAAGCAACGTGGAGGCGCAGGAGACAAAGCAAAGGTTCCTTCTCCACTGAAGTTGACGCAATTTCCCCAATCCATGAGAAATAATGGAAAGTTTTGCAGTCACAGGGGGAGCACACAGACTGCCAGAGAGCTGTGACTGACCACGCGCAATTTACAAAGATTGTAAACTTTCTAGAGTCCCTAGATTCTCTCTAAAATACACCTGAAAGAAGACCACAAGACTCCACAGGCAGCACAACAAGGCCAAAACAGAGCAGAATTTTTTTTTCTTCTCCACACGCATAAAGAATGAGAAAATTTCCATCACCTTTTGCTGCCACAGAAGCCTCCTACAACGGCATCTCTGCCTGAAAATTTGGAGACGCTGCTGCCATCGCATTACTTTCAAATTTGCAGGATGCAGCACGGTGAGATGCTGAGCGAGCGGAGCGCTGACACGATGGCCATATGGCCTGTTCGGTTCCACGGGCTCCAACATCCAGCCACCCCCCCAGAACACAACTCCCTGCTCCTGCAGGAAAACCTGCCCGAGCTGTGACAATCCCCATCCCTGCCAGGAGCGGCTGCTGCAGAGGATACGCCGTCTCTTCCAAAAGTTAATAATTGATGGCCTTGGGGGCTGCGCGAGGGGAAGGGAGGAGGATAAACAAACAATTTACATTGTCTTTCCTACCAGGATTTGCATATTTGAATAGCCATTTGATTGCAACACGGTGTCTACAGAGCTGCGAACGCTGGCAAGCGCCGGGCAGGGAGCTGGGAGCAGCCAAGGGCGACAGCGATGCCGTCAGACGGGGCCGGGACCGCGCTCGGCACGTGGCGGGTCGTACGGCACGTGTGCGCTGCCCTGCGAGGCGAGGGACGCACCGGGGACCGGCCATCCCTGGAAAAACCTCTTATCACAAAGATGCCATCTGCCGCAGCCTCCCGGCGAGCTGTTTCGCTGGATCCCGTTTTGCTGCTCGATTACTCGCTGCCTGGCTGCGGTACGGAGGAAAAGGCATGAAGAACCGGCTTCAGAAGATGCAGGACAGAGCAGCAGAGGGGGATGTCTATTTTTTTTCTGGTTCACGTCCCCAGGAGGTAAGAGAGCAGGTTGTTAAGCATCTTAAGATTTATCTGAGCAATGTGCCACCCCAGCTGGAAACGCAAGGCTATCTTCACACTCACAGGAGAGATGCTCCCCTGCACCCTCCTCCAGATAAATCCTCTTCTTGGAAAGAGCCCTGATGCCTCCTGCCATGTAAAGACATGTTGGCTACACAAACACATTTATTTTCTGGATTTCTCTGTTTTCTCCTTACCTTCTGAGTTTTTAGTGATATAACAGAACACCAGGTGGGAATCTGAGTGCGCTGGTCCAGCACCCACAGCCAGGCACAGGGAGCCTCTGCCAGGATTTATGCATCCAGCCCAAGCCTGGCTCAACAGCCCTGAACTTGCAGAAAGGAAAATTAAAAAAAAAAAAAAAAAGGCAGAAGGGCAAATCCTTCTTGAGTTACGTCTGTGTGAATCAGAATCATTGCTTTCACGAAACGCTGAGAACTAGAGGCAGGTTGAGACCAGTATGAGACCAGTGCCTTGCTGGGTGTTGCAGAGCCAAGCCATGCAGAAGGAGCCAGCACCCGGCACGCACCAGGGACAGAGGGACACGGCTGCAAAATCACCCGAGGAATAAATCACAAGGACACTGGGCTGTCAGGGACACACAGCCACCTCCATGCAAACACCTGATTAATGGCCAAACAGGAATGGAAACACTGGACATGAAGGATCAGCAGCCTTTGTGAAAAACAACTGTTTTTCAGAGTTCCCTCGGGGCACCGGCAGCTCGTTAAATTGAGCTTCTTTCTAGTAATGAGGTCAGACAGGGCTAATAAAGAGAGATACCACTGGACAGGCCTTGTGCAGGCCAATTCCAACGGGGAATTGTGGCTCTGGGCTGGAGACAGCATCATGCACGTGATGGTTGCTCCAGCCTGGACCAGTGTTTGGGGCTGTGCCCGGCACGGGTGTTTGGGGACACGGGCACCTGGGGACATAGCAGGAGCCCCGTATGGGGTGCTGGGGGCTGCCTGCACCCTCCTGCCCCCCCCACAGGCAGGGGGATCAGCCTGGGGTCTCTCACCGAGCCTGGCAAGGAGCCGACCCTGCTGTTCTCCCTGAGTTACAGCCCCCCGGGGATCCCCCAGCCCCGGGTCCAGAGCACAGCGCCCACGATGCACCCGCCAACAGACACCGAGATGCTCCCCTGCATCTTCCTGAGGGCTTGGTTCCCATGACAACAAATGATGATGTCAGAGAGGAAAAATGATGCTTCCTGTGAATGTAGAAGAAGAAGGGGATCATCTCCACAACAGGGAGCTTCTTGTTGATGTTTGGAGCCAGAAATAATTCCTCTGCCTACCTTAGGGGTACCCTTCTAGCACCAACAACTTCCCATCGCTGCATCGCGGTGCCAGCCCTCCCAGTCCCAGTTCATCCCCACATTGCCAGCCCCCCCATCCCCAGTTCATCCCCACACTGCCAGCCCCCCAGTCCCAGTTCATCCCCACACCCAGGCTCCAGGCTCAGTGATGCAGGAGAGGGAAGGAATGGGACAGGGCTGGGCTGCTGGTGGTCGTGTTTCTTTATGTCTCCCCAACTCCATCAGGTTTTCTTCCCTTGCGACACAACGATGGGGAACAGGAAGGGTTTAGGAGAAAGATGCAGAGGGAAGCAGGGCAGGTTGGAACGGGTGGGAGCAGGTGGGTACGGGGAGAAGCACATCAGTGCGATGAAACCAGAGGTGTCCAGGATCGGAGACGTGCTCAGCCACCTGAGACAGCAGAGACTGGGAGGACAGACCACAGGCTTGCACACCCAGACGTGAATCAGAGAAGTCATCTGGGGCCAGATAGAGTGTTTTCCTCAACCACTCTTGATGCATGTTTACAAATAAGGCTTGAAAAGTGCCTAAATAATCTGCAAATCCAAGCATCATCCCCGGCTCAGAGGACGCCGGGCCGGCAGAACACCCACGTGACGGAGCAGAACGCTGCTCAGCCCAGGGAACCGCAGCCCTTCACAGGCTCCGCACAGATTTACGTCTCTAATACACCCACAACACAGACCGCAGGCACAAGCTGAGCATTATCTTCAGAGATTAGCACCAAACCATATTGTGTCCTGTGTGTGTTGCAGCACCGTACCCACGGCGATAAGCGTACGAGCCACTCGGTGATTTAATACGACATGAAGCTCCAACACACCTCTTGTACTGAAGCTCCTGATCGGTATTTTGCCCAGCTAAGATCCATCTGGATTCCCTTCCAGTCCCCCCCCAAGCAAGCTCCCATTAGAAGACACTGAATCTCTTTGTAGGAACTTTCCATGATTCAATTACCTGTCTGTTCTCATTACCAGCGTTGCAATGAGGCTGACTCACGATGAAATGCCTGGTGCCAGAAAAAACAGCTGAATAAGCCCATGCACGAAGGGACCATTTCCCCACCCCAGATGCAAGGCCACCCACCCTCAAGACCTGCAGCTTCTCCCCATGTACAGAGGCGTCTGATAGGAGATGGGTCCCAAAGCACCTCGCTGCTGGCTGCACGTGCAAATGGCCCATGGAGGCACGGGATGGGCTCCTGAAATGATGCTCTTGGTCAGGAGGTGCAGAGCTCTGGCTGAATTTTATCTTTATACGTAACCAACAAAGTGAAAAGCCCAGTCAACCCCGGAGCCTTAAGACTGCTCCTTTCATGCCAGGATTTCTAGCCCTCCAGGGTGAATACTCTCAAATAACATTGCATTTGTATAAAATGAACATTTCGAGTCGAACTGTATCAGCGCTGGGAATGTGCACTGGAGCGTTCCTGCATCTACCGCCTGAAATAGAAACCCAAACAACATGGAGCAGGCTCCACTGCCAAGGTGCATCTTTGCAGAATTGCCACTTTTTTCCCATTTATGTCTGTACATCTCAGCTCTCGGGCATTTCCCATTAAAGTTTCCCATAAAGCTCTAAGATGGATTTCTTGCTTCAGTGCAGGAAATTTAGCAGAAAGGCTGTTACCGGCAGCAGGTTTCTGAATCAGGCTGGAGCACAGTGTAGCTGAAATAGCCTTTCCCAGCCTCTGTCTGTGGTTCTGTGGGATCTTTCCTGCCTAGACCTGGTACTAAAGGAAGTTTCTACAAGCAAGAGACTCAGCAATGCAAGAGCTCCCCTAAGACAGGACAAGATAAATAAATACCAGTCCAGATTTTCTGTGGGTGCCTCCACCAAAGAGTCTTTGCAGGAAGGACTTACTCTTACTAATCCAGTTTAATTAAACTGGGCTATTCTACACTCACACCAGCCTAAAAAGGTGAGATGCACATGATACCCGGCCACTTTTCCTGTCCCCCTTGGGAACAGCCTTTCTCACAGCATCATTTTACAGGGTTACCCGTGCTGGTGTCTGCTTCCAACAGCCAGAAAGAAGCAAGCACAGCGATCTCTAGGAGAGGAGAATCCAGAACAGCCTTTCAGATCCTCTATGAAATTCCTCTGGGATTGAAGCACCCCTCAGACTCCCTCAGAGCAATGCTAACATCAGCTCGCTCCCAGTGCTCGGGGAGCCAGTTCAGAGCCATGTGCAGGTCCTTAACAAACCTCACGGGAGCTGCACGGTTTGCCAAGGATCCAACAGCCAGTCCAGAGCAGACCAGGGATCTGAAGTTGCTGCTGCAGAAGCACGGGACCATGCTCGAACCGCTGGACAGCATCCCTCCCCGTGCCCCAGCTGTGGGAGGAGAAACCCAGCCCTGGGGAACTGGTTTTCTCTGCAGACAAGAACACTGGGAGCGTGACTTAGCTCCCTGCTCTCCACGTGGGAAGTCTCCCCCTTGAAATTAAAGTAAAACAGTAATCCCATTAAGCATCTTTCCTTTAAACCATAGATATGTCCGTGAGGAAGTTAATGACAACCCTTGCACGCACGTTCAATTCAAATCAGCATATCCAATTAACTCCACTACCTGGAGGCTCCCTCATATCCCAGTCTCTTTCTCCCCTGTCACATTTTCTTTATGCATTTCTCCCAAATTAGGACAGAATACGTCTGTCATGGTGGGCATAACCTTAATTTGTACCCCTAAGATAGCACGGGGGATAGATGGGTTCACTCCAGAGAGTCACGATGCTGCCAGGGAGAGTGGCTTGGAGCTAAACAGCTCCTCGAGACCAAATGATCCGGTCCCCGAGGGAGGAGAAAATCCATCCTTTCCTGAATTACCCTGACTAAACATTAAATACACTAGCTAATCCTCACTGGGGTTGCCCTTAGAAAACTCTGCAGGATCAGCTGGGGACAAAAATCAGGTTGGGGAGGAGCTCTTTGCAGCGAGCCTGCCCAGAATCAGCACCAGCAACCGAAACAGGGACCTGAGCGTCTCCAGTGTCACCATTTCCAAGAGTTCAAACCCATCTCTAGGGAAGGCAAGACAGGTTTTAATAAACAAAACAAAAACCCCCATCCTTCTTTCTGTGGTAAAGCTCAAGCCGCAGCCAACAGGCTCTTGTACCAAAGATCTTGGGGGTTGAGGGACCCCACGTGTCCCCTGGCTAATGGCAACCAGCTGCAACTCCCAGTTCCAGGTGCTGTTCTGGGAGCACAGCTGGGAGGCTGGTCACCAGGATCTGCTGCTGGGAGAGGAGCCTCGGAGAACACAGCCCTTCCCATTCCGGGTGGGAATGGGAGAGGGATCCCTCCCTGCCTCTCTGCTGGCTGCTGGAGGTGAAAGCAGCCAACTGCTGGGTTGAAGCTGCAGCTCAGACATCCCAACATGTACCAGTACAAAACCTTAAGAGAAGATTGCCCCTGAAGCTGTTCTTTCTCTCCGCCTCCTAAGCCTTTATTTCCTTCTTCCATCCTTCTGCAGAGCTGATCCTCCAAGATAAAACAGGGAGGATGGTACAGCGGCACCATGCAGAGACTAATCAGCAGCCCCCGTGTCTTTAATTTATTACTGCATGAGAGGCTCCTTCAGAACAAAGCTGCCAGTTCGGAAGATCATTCCTTTAAAAGACTTTTTATTTGAAAAGCTGTCAGCTCACACCTTGTCACAGCCCTTCTTGCAGCAGCAGAACTTTAATAACGTGCCACCTCATGCAAATGAGCTGCTAATTAATTAAGTAGTATTCTTCCGGGGATGGATTCATTAGAATCAGGTTGGGGTAGGCTGGCTGGCGAGGTCGCGTTGCTTTGGACAGTGCTGTAAATCAGCAGCATTGCCTTTTGCTTTAGTCCCAGCTCTCGGCGATTCCCAGCCCTGCCCTCTCGGGAAGCTCCCCCAGAAAATCGCTGCAAAGCCCAACAACTTCCACGGCACAGACCAGACCTGGCTTAGCTAAGAACAGCAGTGAGATGAAAAAAAGAGACTGAATGAAGTGCACCAAAGATTGCCTTCTCTCCTTTTCAGGAAAGCCAGCGTAAGAGGGCCCAATTCAAAAGCAGGAGGTAGAGACTATTAACTCGGAGGGCTCCGGGGATCAGGCTGCCAGGCAGGGAACACTGCAAGGGAGTGCTGCTCTTTTTTTGGAGCACTTGTTGCAAAGAGACAATTGCTGGGGGTTCAGGGCTATCAGCCTTGCACCTTCCACCAGCATCAAAGTACAACCCATTAAAGGCAGAAACACTCGAGAGCATCCTGTGGATTTACTCCCTGGAAGGAGGACAGCTCGGGGCACGGCTGCAGCATGGTACAAAACCCATTCACTTCTAATTTGTCCCCGAATAATAAAGAGCCACGATGTGCAATGACTCCCTTTCCTTTTGTTCAGCAATAAGCACCCTTCTCCCTTTACATTCCCATATCATTTTTGAAGAGATGGCTCAGTGCTTCTCTGGGAAATGGGAATCATTAAGTTAGCAGCACTTTGCTGCTTGCAGGCTTTACATTTTGGCACTGAGCAAGGAAATCATCAAAGAGACCAAGTGTTGGCCTCCAAAAGAACAGAACAAGGTAGGTGTTGCTGTATCACAGGGCTCTGCAGGCTAACCCTTCTGCAACGTGCCCCTTCAGCCCCTGCCATTCATCCCTTGACTTACCCCTGCTTCTCCCACTTTGTGCAGCTTTTATCCATCTCCTTCCCCTACAGCTGGGAAGTAAATGAAAGCACAGGCGAGCAAAGCCAAGGACAACTCCAGGAACAGCCAGAGGTTGGTTTTTTGGTTTTTTTTTTTCTTTTGCTAAAGCATCCTCTTCTATACGATGCCAGCAGTCTGGCAGAGATGCTCAGCCAGGTCAGGTGGGTGCCACAGGAGCCCTGGCTGCACCGAGGACAGGCTGGTGTTAGCAGACGCCCAAAGGGACTCATGAGCGAGGACAGGAGAGGCATGCCTTGGCACGTGCTGCCCGCAGCACACAGTTACTGAGCTGGGAGCGAGCAGCAGCCATAGTGATGGAAAATGGGACAGGGCGCTAAGCCTCTCTAAGTCTTCTGCGACCAACAGAAAACACGGGAGGAAGCACAGAGCTGGTATCATTTAGGGCGACAGAGGTACTGGGTACCTGCTCAGAATTGCTTGTCACATCCCATTTGCAGCTCTTCACTAAGTCCCCAAAATAGCACCGTACCTGTGACATCCGTCCACACCTCACCTGTGCCCATCCAGCTGCAGCATCCTCCCAGCTCGGTGTCAGGCTCCCTCCCCACGGCCGTCCTCCTCCAGCAATGCATTTCACAGCTGAAGGGATTGGTCTTGCTTAGTTTGGTTTGTTGACCTTGAGTGGCCGTGTAAAATGGAATAAAAACCCATTTAGACAAGATCGTCTAATGCGGAGTTTGCTCTAAACGAGTGGCAGTGAGTCGTGCTTCTCCCCAAGGAGGAAAAAAACCTAAACGACTGTCACAAACTGTCACATGAAAACCCTGCCGCTCCCAGCCAGGGCTTCCAGCCCATCAGGTGGGAACACGGAAGTTCCTCAGGAAATATTATTCTCTTTTCTTTTCAAAAACATCATGTAAGTAATACGTTTCAAATGACACAGGCTTCCTCCCCGACACCCCCTGGGAATGCTGCGACACAACCCAAACTGCGAGCCGCCACGGGCCAAAACCCAGGAGGAAATAAAAGAATCAGAATTTTGTTATCTTTTGGTTTTACAAACTCACGGAGAAATCCTGCCTGGCAGATTCACAGCACCGTAGGTCGGACAGGAGCCATCAGGTGAACAGGGAGGCTGTGTGTGTTTTTGGTTTCCCTGGTGCACGCAGAAGCAGCCGTGTGTTACTGATCAGATCTAACCTTGCTCGGGCAGAGGATGGGAGAACATTGCAGAGCACACGGCTCAGCTGGAATCCCAGGAAACGAGGCTCATCCCACATCATCCGGGCACCGGCCGGCTGCGGGGAACACTGTCCACCCCTGGGTCACCATGCAGATGCCCAGGCAGCGGTGCAGGCAGCACACGGGTATTTTCTAGTTAAGAAACGACCCAGAGCACAAAGGAGTCAGAAGCTCTCGCTGTTTGCACAGAGGCTGAATTTCACTACAACAGCCTGGCCAGGGAGGTCACCCAAGGACGGGCAGAGCCGCAGCCAAACCAGCCCTGCCCCACGGCACTGCCCCACAGCTCCCGGGGCCAGCTCCACGCCGCAGACCCCTAAGCTCCCAGCCCTTCCCCTGCATCGTGGCAGCTCAGCTCGGCGGGGTTTAATCCCTCCCGAGGGGACACACCCTGCGTTTGGGTCCTGTTCATCACCAGACCTATGAGAGCTGGACTGAGCACAGTTTCATCAGGCAAGGCAAGATGCAGAACCCACACACGACAAACAGCTGGGCTGGTGCTGCCCAAGGATATTTGCTTATACAGGGCCCTGTATTAGGAGCATTAAAGTTTCCTGAGAGGATTCAGACAAGGATAATTCCATGGGAGCTGAATCTCTCCTTACGCTTTCTATCTGCTCATCCACGCTTACATCTCCCAGTCTGCAGCAGACGGAGGCTTGGAGCAGTTCACGTTCCTGGTTTGCATGGTGCACGCTGAGGAAGACCACATCTGCCCCTGTGAACTGCCTCCCAAGTGCTATTCCAGGGCAGATCACGGATAAAAAACCCAATCTCTTCCATTTCCGCACTGTAACTCACTAAGCCTTCGGCATATGCCCTTTCCAGCATCCCAGAATTAATCAGCAGATAAGCAGATGAACTGTCTCTGAAATCTGCACCCGCAACATGTGTAACGCTGCTGAGCAGTGCCTTGAACACAGCAGGGAGATCGGGGACAGCATAAAACACCCCGTCAGGCGAGAGAGGGAGAAAAGGAAGAGGCTGATGGATGGATCCACTGATGGATGAATGGATTCTGATCCTCAAATGTCCAAATTCAGAGTTAAAGTTCAAGTTCAGCTGGAGAAGGGGGAGAACCTGAGCAGCTTGGTGCTCTACCCGTAATCTTTGCCCCTGGAGCAAAGCCCCAGCCTGGCTCCGGCAGCAATGCCCAGGGACAGGGGGGAAGGAGCTCAGGGCTCATCACCTCATTCATGGTGAAAAAAGTCAAAAGGGAGAGTGGATGTGCTCAAGGTTGCTGNTGGGGACAGCGTAAAACACCCCGCTGTGCATCAGGCAAGAGAGGGAGAAAAGGAAGAGGCTGATGGATGGATCCACTGATGGATGAATGGATTCTGATCCTCAAATGTCCAAATTCAGAGTTAAAGTTCAAGTTCAGCTGGAGAAGGGGGAGAACCTGAGCAGCTTGGTGCTCCACCTGTAATCTTTGCCCCTGGAGCAAAGCCCCAGCCTGGCTCCGGCAGCAATGCCCAGGGACAGGGGGGAAGGAGCTCAGGGCTCATCACCTCATTCATGGTGAAAAAAGTCAAAAGGGAGAGTGGATGTGCTCAAGGTTGCTGTGCACAGCATCCTTGGGGCCATAGCACGGGGTCACTTAAGCTGATGCCACAGCTCTTCCACTGGTGGTCAGGGATGCCATGGGCGTGCGAACACAATCACAGAACCATGGAAGGGTTTGGGTTGGAAGGGAGCTTAAAGATCATCTTGTTCCAACCCCCTTGGCAGGATGAGGTGGAGCAGATCCTCCCCAGAGCTGCGGAACACCACACCAGAAGGACCAGGCTGCTCGTCCCCCAGGCCCCTGCTTTTGTTCCCGCACCAGCCAGCACAGCTAATCCCTTATCATGCCCACGGCCCAAAATCAACACTGAGATAGGTTCAGGCTGAGGTCCACGGATGGGAGAGACAAAGAGACACCACATTGCCGCCTCCGCTGCCATAATTGACCTGTAGATAAACACATGGCTTCCGCCTTAATCCCCTCCAGCCTCATGAACATCAGCCGCGCTAAATTTTTCATGTAATTAAGAGAAAAACCCTAATCCAGTGTAATTAGCTCCCTGATTGCTAACGCCAGGCAGAAAAGCACTGTTTGAACAGCAATTCAGGTCTAGCTGGTTAGGCAAACACTGCGTGTGTGGTTCAGTAATTCAACACGGGAACAACTCCCCCTCTGCTGTCCTCACAGGCTTTCCTAAACAGTACCAAGTGGTTTCATGTCTGCAATAGACCCGTATCCCTGAAACTGCTGTTCCTCCAAGCTCCAGTTACGTCCCCAAAGGGCTGGCCATGAAACAAGACAACCAGCTCCCCAAGAACCACGTCAGCTGTTGACTTTGGAGTGGTCCTCACACCCCATCTGCATCCCTAAGTGACTGCCACCAAGTTATTGACACTACACCACCCCCAACTGCCTAAACTGGGGATCTGACAGTCACAACTAAGACCCCGATGGAGAAACACTTTTTGCGAGTGATGCTCAGCACCGCAACCACAACCCGCCCGAGCTGGAGGCGACAGCAAAGCTTACAAGGAGCTCTACAGTGTGGGTCAAAATTTGTCCCAGGTACTGAGCCTTTATGGTTTCCAGTGGTATTTTTCTTTTTCATTCGTATACATGAAGGCAAAATTTTAAGAGTAAAATGTTGGAAATTTGGGAAGTGGAGGCAGATGGGACAGGAACAGAGAACGTGGATGGTTGTGCCAATGGGCTGGCAGGGAAAGCAAGAAAGCACAGCTAGGAGATACCTTTGCTTAACCATCTAATTCATCCCCCAGCAAGAAGGAAAGGATCTGAACTACTTCATCCGCTGTCAAATATTTCTGTTGCCTTTCCAAAACTCGCCTGTGATAGAAATTACAGACTCAGCTAGTTCCATCTTTCATCTTCAGACATCAGACAGTCTGAAACCCAGCATTTGATAGCAATATTATCCTAGGAGGTATTTGTTGGGCTCTCTCTGAGGATTTCAGTCCTCACTCTAGGCTATATTACAAAGGTTTTGTGGTTTTGGTCAGTTGTTTTTGGAAAAAGGCACTAGTCTCTGTTTTGCTAGTTCTGGTTAATGCTGCTGCAGAGGCCAAATGGCTGTGCCTGGGAGACTGCAAAACCACCAGCCCACTTTCTACAAAGAGAAAGCTGAAAACCATTTCACAGCTTCAGCTTTGCAGCCTGAACTCTCACAGAATCGTTGTTTATATGCCGTGGCAGGCGAGAGCCAACATTATATGTTTTTGCAGCTATAACTCTCAGTCCTGACAGAGGCCAGAGGCTGGGGAAAGGCGGGGGGCTGAGCCTGGCTTTGCCCATGTTTGGGCTCCAGGCTCTGGTCCCCCCCCCAGCTCTGCTCCTCTCCCCTCCTCATCACACTGATGCTCTGTAAACAAACCAGCAGTGAGCAGAGCGAGCTCCTCCTTTGTATCAAAGCCAGGGAGATTTCTTAACACAAAAACGAGTGAAAATTTATCAACTCAAAGCTCCTTTTAAAGAGAAGCCCCTAAGGAGAGCAAGCCCAGATGCTTGCATTGCACTGGTAAGCCAATTCCTCTCCCTCCCTCCAAACACACGATTTTTTTTCCATGGAAGGCACTGTAGATGAACTATCGACTGCAAACAGAGCCTCCTGGTTGGATGGCAGCGCATCAATATGGATTTCAGTGAGCAGCAGTGATATGGCAGAGTTTGGTGCTTTGCCATCGCTCCCTTTACACGGGAACAGTGCTGCGAGCCAAGCAAACAACCTTCTGCTTAAATACCTCCCGGAGGGTCCCCAGCCAGCGAGCCCCAGTCCCAAAGGCACCTGGTGACCATATTTCAACGGGCAATGCTAGAAATGGCACATCTCCCCCCACTTTGGAGCAGCTCAGGAGGTGGGAACCTGCAGGCACGTCCCGAGTCACATTTACAATCGTCCAGACCCGCACGGTGCCCAGCGCTTCCCTCTCTGACCACGCTTTCTGCACCCAGCCGAACGCACGGCCGGGGACGCTCTTGCTAACGCATCCCAGATGGCACGTCACGTTCGCACGCTGTGCTTGTCAGCGGTCGCTGCGATCTGGGTGCATTTCATTTTTCTGTCTCATAGAAATTATTCCAGCTTTTAGTCAGCTTTGGGGAAATTCTTCCTGCCAAAACCCCCAGTAGTGAATGCCAGCGACGCACGAGTCTGTGTGTTGACTGGTCTGTGGTCTGTAGATCCAACACAAATCCCTCTCTCCATCCCAAAGCAAGGCCCCTTAAAGGTCCGTGGAGAGCCGCTGGCTGATGAAAAGAGCTGTACGCAGCTCGTTTAGGGGCTGCCTGCTTTTTTTGTTCCCTTTCCCCATTGCACATCCAGCAACATCCAACTGGGAGCGCAGTCCCAGGCCAGACTGGCAGAAGCTGGGACTGAGGCACCAGCTGGGTATATGCAAAAGCCACCCTCGCATCTTCTGCTGCCAGCTCGCAGCCGATGAAGCCACATCAAAGCTACAACCCAGCGAGCTGGACATTTTCTCAGCCACCGTTCAGCCGGAGGGGGTGGAAGTGTCTCCAGACAGACCCGGGAGTCTCGGGAGTCTTTGCACTCGTGTTAACGAGCACTGGCAGGAGATTCGCAGCCAGTCGGTACGAGGTGTCAGGGGTGGAGAAGGGGGCAGAAAGAGGTGTTGGAAGGGAAGAGAGCTGCTCAGCTCCACCCAGAGCCAGCTTTTAAGTGACCTGAAGGACAACACTGGGGCATGAGGCCACCAGCTGCCACCTTCCTCACCCCAGAAGCTGTTTCTAACAAGGTAAGGTGTTTGAATTGCTCTCACTAAAAACAGACCAGGCATCAAACGCTTCTAAAGCTTTTAGACTAAGAGCTATAAACTGAGCCAAAAACCCAAGAGACAGAACCGAGAGGGAAGGTATCTTCCAGGACGGATTTTCCCAGAGACTGAGCGCTGGTAACGGCAGCAGCCTCTCTGCAGCTATAGCTTGATGCCGCTGCTATTGTCAGAGGAGCTGAGCTACTTCTTGCTTTTCTCCTCCTATTGCACCAGAATTAACACAGTCCCCTCTCGTGTCCATACATCTGCATAATGCAATCTGCTAACGATCTCAGGCCTCGCATTTTGTCAGTGTCATGAGTTATTAGTTATGTCATGGTTTGCACTCAGCTGCAAAGAAATCTTTCAGTGACCTAAAACCATGAGAGTTGAATTTTGCCGGTGCTGGAGTCCCCTGGCCTGGCAATTCCAACACAGCAGGTATTCCCTGCCTGTTCCTGCAGGCTGGGTTTCTAGGGGAGCAGAGCGGGAAGCCTGGCTGGGAGCCGGGTCCTGCTCCCCGCATCTGGAGTCCTGCGATCTGCGAGTTAACCAAACAGCTGAGCCAACCGCCAGCCTGCTCCTGAGAGGTTTCATGCCTTGAAAATTTATTCTAAAGCAGCTTCAAAAATTCCAGTTTCCATTATTAATATGACTGCTTTCATCAGAGTCCACTTATCTTTTTGCTTTCTCTTTGTGTCTCTACCCTTTCATTGTTTCCCCAAACGCTTCCACGGGAATGCCACCGAAACCCAGACCCAGCGACCGCAGCATCCACCCGCTCTCTCCTTACCACCATGAATTTATTTCCATCAAAGCTTCCTTCTTGAATCAAGTTTCTTATTTTTTTCCCTTTTATTTCCATCTGTATTTAATCCCAGACAAACACAAACAACAATCTCAGCTCCCTAAGGCCATCACTTTTTAAATCGGTTACAGCCAACTCCAATTAGCAGGCAAGCAACATGAGCAGCTTCGTACGCTCCCGTATCTCTGGGAATGAGCCCAGAAGGTCCTTTTCCCCAGACTGTCCCCTTTTTCCTTCTGAAGAACTTGCTCCATCATTGGAGTTGCAAGCTCTGCAACACACTCGCCGTCGCTTTCCCACCACGGAAGAGCTGGAAGGATGCTCCGCAGCCTCGCTAACACTCTGTGGTTCTGCACTCCCACACCTGGATGCTACCTGCATGCTTCCATTTATGAGAGGATCCCAAAGCCTCTCCAAGTGCTGAAGTGATATCTTCTTGGTCACTTCAGCTCTTAACCTGCACTTGAAACAGCTTCTTCGTGGCCTCTCTAAGCCAGGCTGCCGGAGGAGCAGTGTCAGCTCCTGCCAGGGCTCTGCAGGCAGAAAATCTCTCCCAAACCTCTCCATCAGCCACGAGAGCATCTCTCAGACACACCCTGGAGACGGACCCACCAGCCCTCAGTGGAGATCCCCACGTCCAACAGAGGAAGCACAGCAGCTCGTTGGGCTTTACCCAATTATTGTGAATTCACTGTCTTTAAATTGCTTTTAACTTATTTTGGTGAGAAATGTTTGATCTCACAGGCTGGTTGGATTTTGCCAGACCCAGCCTGGTTCCAGCAGTGGGTGGGCACTTGCTCTTTAGAGCCCAGACTTGGTGGTGCCCCGGCTCCGCCGCAGCTCTGCACCCCCCTCGTCGGGTGCCCGGACCCCAGACCCAGGGGACACCCCCACCAAGAGTGCCAGCACACAGGGCCAGGCTCGGTGCTCTAACCCAGCAGACAGCTCTCCCTCCATTAGCGAGCTATTTCGGGCAATGATTTCAAATGGAAATCTGTATTTTATTAATTATGCGTCTGCTTTGCTGCTGAACTCTTTAATGTGTTTCCCGGCTGTATCAATCCACAGCCATGAAGGAAACCATTAACTCTGAACACCTCGAGCACCCAGCATTTCTGCAGGGACACATCCATCACTGGCGACAGCCCAGAGGTGCGAGGTCCCGGCCAAAGCCACTGTCCCCCATCTCCCATCTCCCCCAGCCGGAGCAAAGCAAGGGACACCGGGGGACTGGAGTGGAGGATGTGCCCTGACAAAGCCATCGGGATGGAAAATGATGGCAAAGCCAGGTCCATCTGGTGACGCTGCCGGGTCCCTCCATCCTTCACACCGCCTGGCAAGAAATGCAAGGAGCAGTTCTGGTGCTGCTGGGCTCGGGCTCAGCGTGCTGCCAGCAGCTGTCAGAGAGAGGGGACGGGGATGGCAGCGAGAATCATTTGCATTGCTGCAAACTCTTCCTCCAGCCTCATCGCTAACCCCAGTGTCCGGGCTAGCTCTGCACTGACGAGCCCCTTGTATTTCTCTGCTTGTCTCCTGTTCACGTACACACCTCTCCAGCAGCTGGGAAAAGGATTTCCCCAATTCCTGCCTTTTCCTGCCACGTAGGGATCTTAGGAAGAGCAGCGTCTGCAGGCAGGCAGATTTATTCACCTGTCCTGGCTGCCAAACTGATGGGGTCTGACGGACACGCAGGGATGTGCAGATGCATTAATGACCAGTTTAGCATGGAAACCGGCAAAGCAATGCACCTCGCAGAAGTTTATTGAAAGCTAATTTTATGGCTGTGGAGAACGTATGAGATCAGCAACCTCAGGAAAAATCACTTCATGCTCCTTCTCTAACAAATAAACAAAAACATGCAAAATAAAATAAAACACCCTCCCGAAAAGTACACCACAGATAGTTTTACAAACCAAATTCTTGCAGAGGTGACTTCATCTCCCAAGTGAGAACTAAAGAGGTCACCAGCACTGGGAAGCAGAAAGGGCTGAAATGCATCAACGTACCCAGTCCAGCCCCGCACACCCCATCCGCGCAGATCCTCTGCTGGCAAATCGGCCGTTCATGCGACCTGCCTTCCCCCACCAGCAAGCCATTGAAGTCACATTATTTTAGAGCATCCTTGAGACAGAGCAGCATTAATAGGCTCTACTGTCTGCAAACTGCTCTTGCTTAGATACCCGCAAAGCTGAGCAAGAGAGGCACCAGGCTGAAAAATGTTCCCTCTCAAGCAAAACAGACTCGCACTTGGACTGCACAGAAATTAAAGCAACAAAAGGTCTCTGAAGCCAATTGCAATATAACGGAGAAACAGGCTCGTCACTTTGTACATCCATCTGGCAAGGACATACTTTCCATTTCAGCAAGTGCGAGAACGGGGGGACAGCAAAGGGAAAGTGAAAACAGCAAAGAAACAAGAAGAATGAAAACCTGCGGGACAACACTGCTGCCCTGTTATGAATACTGTACGCCTATTCATATGAAAATCCATACGGCTGCTGCTGTTGCATGCACTCTTCTTACACAGCATGAAATTAAAATTCCTCTTCAGTATCATATTGCCAGCACTACGGAGCAACTTTAGAGGCAGCTAGCAGACAATTTATCCTTTGGCTTCCTCAGACGGTTTTGTACTGGGATTGAAAGCCAGTGGGGTGAGGGAGATGAGTCTATTGCCCATGGTAAAAAATTCTGCTTCCAAAACAAATCCCGGGGAAATATTGCTGGCCTGGAGTCTGACTGTTGGTGCTAATTTCACAGTGCAGTTTCACATGTATAATTCCCCCCAGGCCCCCCTGCCACTTGCCTTCTTATCTTCCCAGAACAAACTCAACATGCAGGCTAATTTCAAGGAGTGTTTCACCCAGAGTCCAGCCAAATGTCAGCGGATCTGCTGGAAATGCAAATCGAGACAATCATGCAAAAGAGGAGGGCGCATAGATTGCGCAGAAGGGCAACAGAAGGCAAATAAAAACTGACAGAAAGAGGTAGCGAGGGACAAATCTCCCGTCTCAAGTTGTTGATCATTTGCTCATGTGCTCAGCAAGCAAAGATAGAGAAACATCCAAGTCCCATTGATTTTCAGAGCTAAATTGTCTGTGTGCCTCCAAAAAAAAATGGAAGACATGGAACAGCACAGACCTGGTGCTGAACTGGGGACACCAGAAGGTTTTTACTGGTTTCCCAACTTCAAAGAGCCATTGAGTTGTCAAAAGCAATTGCAACTTACACAGAAAGCGTTTTATTCTGTGCTTTTCAGAAAGTTGGGAAAACTGTGGCTCCCTGAGATCATCTGGGGACAAACCAAGGAAACGCTGCTGGAGCTGGGAACCCGATTAGCTCCAAGCCAGCCACAACATTTTTCAGATACAAGCAAATTCACAAGGAGGTTTGCTCATTATATATGCAAAGAAACTGCAAGAGGAGAGAATCTATACTATGTGCTGTAACACGATATAGAATTAATCCCCCTAGGTTACAAAATTCCTCATAAATCGCAAATGGGACGATATCCACTGTGTTATATTTTATCACACTGTCAAAATATCCCCTGCAGGGAGCCTTTTTGACGATGCTATCACAAGCAAAGCCTTATTCGGGGCGGAAGATTTGAACTAACCAGCAGCGAACTATCAATATGTTCCTTGTGAGGCTGCGAGATAGAAACCCCCTTACAGCAGAGTTTGCGGGGTTTAATTTAACACCGCTCTTTCTTAAATAACGCCGTCTTCCCGCTTTGCTCGGGCCCATATGGAGCATATACACTATTTAGTTTTATTAACAGCAATACTAACGAGCTGGCTGCTATGCTTCAACCTGCCCCAGTCCCCGAGGGACGGCAAAACCTTTTACAAAGCATCCGATGAGGAAAACTTTGCCGGTAAAGCACATCCACCCCCCAGGTGATGTGGGGGCAACACACACGCTCCGACTTGCAAACCCCCATCACCCTGTGGCACAGAGCAAGGGCTGAGCTCCGCAGCGGCACCCTGGGATGTTGGGGTCCCCGTCCCCCCCATCGCCAGCCTCCCATCACCGCGACCAGCTGAGTGCTTCCGCTTCGCTGGGCTCCGCGCTCCTGTACGGCACTCCGGCATTTTTGGCAGCCACTGAACTGGAAGGAGAAGGGTCTGATTATCTCCTCCAGCACCTCGGTGGTGACCCCGAGCCGTGACCCCTTTCCTGTCACTCTCCATTTGCTCTGGATGTTTTACACGGGGAAGCTGCGAAGCTCTCCCCACGGATCCGGGCTGCATCCATAGGCTTGGTCTCCTGCGCGTGGCACGGGAGGCAGATGCTTGGTTTATCGCGTGGTTTCGGCTCCGTCTCTCGCTCGGGGGCTCTTGATCTGCGTGCCTGCGTTACAGGAGCGATGCGGGGGGCAACGCCAAGGCGACAGCACCGGGACCTGCTGGGAGCCCAGACCCAGGGCAAGGCTGGGCAGGATTCATCCGGGAAACGGCTTCCTCGCTTCCACTGCCTGCTTAAAGGCAAGCCAGATAGCACAGCCTCCATTTTCCTTTCACTGCCCAAAACACTGCCATCCTCAAAAATCTGTACGAGCATCCTGAGTTTTTGAGCTTTGCAGCAACAGTGCAAAGTGCTGAGACAGGTGTCCCCAGATGGGGAGGGGGGGAAAGGAGGGGAGCAGGGCAGCGAGATCACCCCCATCTTCTGCAGCGAGCACCCAAAATCTTTAATGCCTCAACAAGACCATTTCCAGCCTCGCAGTTTCATTGTAGCCAACACCACAGCCTTTGTCTACGGACTCATCCTGACCCACTGACAGCAGCTTTGTCACTTGAACACGAGCATCCCTGAGTTGGGGACATCGATCAAAGCAACTGCCCATCAATCAGCTGGCACTAACCCACTCCGACACGACACTTGGGAGGATGCTCCCGGTGCACCACAACAAGCTTTAATTATTTACGTCTCTGCGACTTTTTCAATTACCTCTCCAGCAGGGAGGTGACATGCCCCGTTCTGCAGAGGACATCGATTGCATGGGGGAGAAGGAGGGACAAGGGGGAAGGTGGCAGGTGGCATTAACCCAAAGCACAGGGCACTCCTTTAATGGAGAAACAAAAGCGGTTTGGAGGGGTGCACCGTGTCCTGTCCCACGTGTTGCACCACTCCCCCAGGGCAGCACCAGCAGCACACAGCACGGGGCTGGTACCCACCCTGCACATCCCTGGCGGGGCAATGCCTCCCCCCCTCTGCATAAGGCAAAGGCACCGGGGAGCAGGTCAGAACCCTCCCAGGATGTCCTGTCTGCCTCGGTCCAGCTTTGCTCACACACAACCGCTGGCTCCAACCATTTCCAATCGCACATTTAAGCCAAAGTAATTTTTGCCACAGATGCTGACATTGCTTCCAGGTAAAACCAACTGCACTGGGTTTGTATCACCTGAACACCAGAGATCTGGCCTGAAACGACTCACTGCTGTTATGTGACATTAACCTGAGTCACAGATAGCCTGCAGCTTTAGGGTGAAGCTCTCTGCAGCATCCACAAGGCATCCAAATCCCCCAAGTCCCGCCTGCTGCGAGCAGNAGTTTGGAGGGGTGGACCCTGTCCTGTCCCGGCACGGCTCCCCTGGGGCAGCACCACGGGGCTGGTACCCACCCTGCTCATCCCTGGCGGGGCAATGCCTCCCCCCCTCTGCATAAGGCAAAGGCACCGGGGAGCAGGTCAGAACCCTCCCAGGATGTCCTGTCTGCCTCGGTCCAGCTTTGCTCACACACAACCGCTGGCTCCAACCATTTCCAATCGCACATTTAAGCCAAAGTAATTTTTGCCACAGATGCTGACATTGCTTCCAGGTAAAACCAACTGCACTGGGTTTGTATCACCTGAACACCAGAGATCTGGCCTGAAACGACTCACTGCTGTTATGTGACATTAACCTGAGTCACAGATAGCCTGCAGCTTTAGGGTGAAGCTCTCTGCAGCATCCACAAGGCATCCAAATCCCCCAAGTCCCGCCTGCTGCGAGCAGAGGTTTGCCAGCCCATCCACGCAGAGATGCGCTCACCTCGAGCTGAGCCGAGCAGGACCAGATTGTGCGAAAAATGAAAAATAGCCATCTGGATCCCCGTGGTGAAGCCAGCCAGGCAAGTTTCTGGAGGAGGCACCATTCTGTGGGAATCTGCAGAAACGTCCCCACAGCAGCCACTGGTGCCAGAGGACCGAGAGGTCACACAGCACGGGGCATCGCCAGACAAAGCCTGTGCCCGTGATGCCACTGGCTCCAGTCCAGTCCAGACTGGAAGATGCTGCAGCTCCAGCAGTGGTTTGGCAGGTTGTGTGATTTGGGGATGGGGTCACATTTAAGCCCTTCCTGATGTTTCAGCCATGGGTCAAGGACAGAGGTAGATTTTGACAGGGATGGAAGGGGATCTCAGAGCCACCTCAGCCTTCCCCCTGCCACAGGAGAGAAGTTGGGGGCTACGACCTTCTCACCCAGCCCCAGCTATCTTCTTTTGCATGCCCTCGGGCACATCACCATGTCCTCCTTTTCCAGCTTTAACAGGAACATGAAGTTTATCCTCATTTCCACCCCACTGTGTGCTCTCTGGGGCTGTGCACAGGGAACAGCCAGCGCAGCAGTGGTGGAGGGATTTGCTCAGTGTAAATAAATAATGCCCGGGTCCCTGCTGATATCTGAGCAAAAAGCTGGAGTAAAAGAAGGCAAAAGGAGGCATGAAAGAGGAGCTTGCACAGGTGCTCTTTATGCTCCAGTAAAACCACAGTTCCTTGTATTAAATGTATTTTAAAACTCAGGTAACAGGGGTCAGCTCCTGAGCTCTCTTCCAAGAAGTTGCAGAGCAGCTGGGAGATACAGGGAGAAACCTGCACCTTTAAATCCAGGCAAGCCAATAAAGGCAAACTGAACGGGAAACGTGCAGGAGAGCAGTGCAGCTCCCAGGTTATCACCCAGCTGCTGTTTCAGCAGGTCATCCGCTCGCTGCTCCCAACCTAAACAGCCGCAGTGTTATCCTCGCTCCATCCTGCTGCTGATGCTGCTGGGGAACCACCTGGGGCCTCAGGATACAGGAGGCTGGTGGCTCGGGGTCCCCACGGCGCAGGGACTGGGACCCTCCTGCTGTCTCCCATGGTGCTGACAAAGAGAGGATCCGACACCTCTTGAATAAATTCCTCCAAGTATTTTTAAATTAACTCCGGCACACTTTGTACCGCCCGTGCTCCCACTCCCAGGAGCGGCTGTGGCAGACCCGGGTTTGGTTTATAATTAAATATCAACACGTGTATCCTGCGCTCAGCACAGTGTCTGTATTTGCCTGTGTTAACTGGGATGTGAGGTACAGCGTCTCACAGCAGAATCCTACGTGCTTCCAGACTTTTTCCTTAAAGATTTAGACAGTCAAATCCCATCTGTCCACGCTCCACCTTCTTCTCCAACTCCTTTCCCCAAAAAAAGACGCTGCCTGGCATTTCATTTCACCACCTCCTGCTCAAATTAACTCCCTTTGATGGAGCACCATCATCTCACCATCCCCATATCACGCACGCCCTTCTCCCGGGAGCATCTTTTCTGCAGAAGCCCACCCCCGTGTCTCCCCCTCGCTGCTCCCAGCCATCTCCCACCCGCTGGTGCGGAGCAGAGGGAACCACGCGCTCCTCAATACATGCACATACACACGTTCTCGGTATGATAGGTGCAATTTGGAGCAATTTCCCTGCCAGTCTCTCTGCAATCTCATGTAATCTCCCCCCAAAGGGGATCAGAGGTCCCACAGTGCCTTTGCTTGGCCATAAAGGATGCAAATCACATCCCCAAAGGTTCTGAATAATGCAGACGAGAGCAGCCAGCAAAACCCAGGAAGGTGGGGTGTCCGCTCCCTGCTTTTTAATGTTTTTTTAACGTTTGTGGTTACTCCATCTCTGCGTTAGATCAGAGATGCACAAAGAGCTTCAGCAGCGGCTGGGCAAGGGAAATGATTTGTTTAGCCTATCCACACTGCCAGCTTCCTGCAGGTCCCGTATCTAAAGCTGCTGGGGACCTGTCAGAAGTTGCCCTGTGGGGTTTTGTATTTAAATGGTCTCACCGGTGCCACGGATGACAGCTCCTCGTCCTATCTGCGCTAGCACAGGAAAACAAGCCTCAGCAGGCTGGGTCTGGGGGCTGTCCCCTGCGGGGCTGGCCCCCGAGGTCAGAGGGAGATGCACTAAGGATGGCACCATGGAATGAGGGCTCACGGGGCAGAACATGCCCCAGAGGATGTCCCCCTGCTCCAACCAGCATCAGCCCAGTGCACAACATGCCTCTTCCACATCCCGTTTATCTGCGCATGCTGGAGCCGGCAGCTTAATTCACAGCTCCTGGGGGTGTGGGTGCAGGAAGGTAAAACACAGGCTGCTTTTCTCCTGGTGCCACCAAACAGCAGCTAGAATTCAGGACAGCGAGTCCATGCATTAAAAATATCTCCTCCTCGTAACACAAACTGCAGCTATTTAACAGCCCAGTTGGCAATTCCACCGGAGCATCACAGCTCAAACGCTCCTCAGCCCCCGAGTTAAGGTAGAGCTGAAATTCGCGGCTATCGCAGATGCACCTGAACGCTCCCATCGCTCCGGTCCTCCCCCCAGGCCCCTGGACCTGCCAGGTGGGACACAGAGCTGAGCCGACCACTGAACATCTTGTTTCAAACCTTGTCTCTAAGCCTCCAGCACTGAGCAACACTGCCGGGAAAAGCAAGCAACGGGAAAGGCAAACACAGGGATGCAAAGAAAATAAAGAGGGAGTGACCACAGATATGTTTTACTTTGTTATTACAAATGGGATGTGAATAGGGAGGAAGTTCCCAGAGGGCACACAAAACTTCTGTAAAATAATTTTTCCTTTTAGAAATCACACTCAGGCTGACAGAACTCTCCAGATTAAACAGAGATTTGCTCATTCTGGGATTTTGCTGTAACCCAAAGCACAATTCCCTGATAAACTGTTGGGGACTGATGCATCCCAGATGCCCAGGCTGACAGAAGAACCTACAAACTGGTTCCTCCTGCGGCTGGTGGCCAATTCCCAGCACTGTCCATCTCCCTTTCTACAACCAGTAGAAATGGCACAGCCAGGCGAGAACATGACAGCCCTGGGGGAACTGTCACGTCCCAGAGCAGGTATGCAATATTTTCCTGCCTGGGCACAGGGGAAAGGCGTGTGTCTGCACCCCTGTGAGCATCCCCGCATGCAGGTGGGGGAGATGGGGAGAAGGCTGATGTAAGCACAGGAGCTGGAAACTCCAGGAACTCGAGCTATTTGTCCTAATTGAGCTAGCAAGCTCTTCTTTCCTAAAAAATTACTTCTTACATTTGGAAAAGCATTCCTTTAAAGCCTATACATTCCACCTCATTGAAACTGCTCCTTCCCCCCAGCAGCACTCAGATAACAAGCCCCCATCTTTTTGAAAACCCCTTCCCAAGGCATTTCCATCTGCCCCCAGACCTCGGAGCACAGCAGTGCGGGGCAGCCCCTGAGCACAGACCCTCAGCATCGACCCTGCGCCGCTGCCGGCCACAGCCGAGGGGAACCGAGCGGCACAAACATGACCTTGCTCTGGGCTCAGACACATCACACACCACGCGCACACGGGAAAAACACAAGTGGAAGAGGGTGCTGGCAGCGAGATGGAAATGGCACGAGAGGAGCCTTCTGGGCAATGACACGCGGACCTACCCCTAGGAAATAAAGCGAAGGGAGCCAAGGGATAGACTCGTATTTAATCAAAATTCATCAAAATCAGCAGAAGGGCTTCTTTTCCAGACTGATGGGAAATAGACCTTGTTGCTTATAAAGGAGGAACAGTCAGGGGAACCCTCTCTGCTCCCCAAGGTGCTGTGCATGGTTCAGCTGCTCTCCTGGGGGATGTGGCAGCATGTCACCATCCCATGCCAGCAGGTAAATTGTCCCCAGCACTAGGGAGCTGCCAAGAAGCCAGGTCAAACCACCTCCTCAGCGGGAAGCACGTCCCCTTATCTTCTCTCCCTGCAGTGAATACTTTTTCAGTACCTCTCTTCTTTCCCTTAAAAGAGCAAAACACAGCCTTTATTTTCTACGTGAGCCTCAAGAAAACACAAAATTAACTTTAAACAAAAGCTGACATGCCTTGAAACAATTATTGCCCATCTAGGGGGAGAGGGAGGGGTGGCAAGAGATTATTTTGAGAGATTAGGTCTAGAGTGACTGACAAACTGATATGCAACAGCGTTTGTTTTTAATCTGAAACAGGTTTGGGATAGAATTAAAAAAAAAAAAAAAACACAACTCCAAACGCAGCCACCCACTGACAACAGCTCCTCGGAGGCAGGAAAGCTGCAGCCAGCAATACTAATGTGTTTCCCAGCTACCAGCCACCCTCTCCTTCAAAGCAGACACACATTTCCAGCGCCAGTGGGGGAACGCACCCTCCCTCCCGCCCCGGGGCAGGGGACAGACCCACGCACGCCCACGTGCTGCGCAGACCTGCTTGTGGGGCAAAATCAAGATGTTTTCAGTTATTATTAATATTCACAATTTTTTTTTTTTTGTGCTTCCCATCCCGGCTGCCAGGGACGGGCAGTGGCAGCGGTAGGTGCCAGGGGAGCCCGGTGTGGCTGCACCCCCTGGCAGCCTGGGAGAACCACAGCCCAAGGATTTCATGAGCTCCAACACTAGCCTGAGACTGAATGATGCCAATAAAAACACTAACAGATGAACAGGCACACACCAGCTGCGTGAGAAGCTTGGGGTGAAGGCGGGGAGAATTAAATTAATCCCTTCATTATCAACCTGACCCCTGGAAAAAATCTGAAGGAATGGCTGCGAAGGTTCACAGCGGAGCGCTAAAGCCAGAAGATCAGCTAACACAGCATCTGCCAGCGCAGACGGGCTCGGCTCTAATCTCCACCGCTCCAGCTGGGACCACGGCCGCTCCCACCGGCAAGAGCCCGTGCCACACCGTGCCACACCGTGCCGAAGATGCAGCCGCTCCGAGGGGAGAAGGGGAAAACAGGGCTGCAGGAGAGATCAGCAGAGCCAGCAATGCAGCCCTGCAGCAGGAGGACTTTGGAAGTGACCCTCATTACCTCCTACATACCAAACAGCCCGAAGATCTCCAGCAGCAAATTCAGAGGTTTTTCTTTTGCTGCCCCTGGTACCTGCACAATTAACAAAGAACCGGATGGGTTTGTACCAGTGCATTGTGCTGCACCACCAAGTAAGCTAATGCCACCAGCCTATGCACAGATTTAAATATTTGGTGAGCTTCAGATAAGCAGAGATGAGAGGCAGATGTGGCCCATTGGGAAGGGAAAAGGAGGTGAGGATGAGCCACTTGGGGGTTTTAGGGAGCAAAGATCAGCCATATAACTCCACCAGAAACCCAAACACCTCCTCATGTCATATCTCTGGTCTCACAGCCACACTTCTTGCTGACTCCACAGCCGATTCCCATAGACAGCTCCACAAACACCCCCAAAATGCTGATCCCCCACCACCACAGTGCTGCAGACCATGGCAGGGGACAATCCAACCTGCCCCCACACTCTGAACATGCCCAAACCCTCACCCCAAACCTGCTGCACCCCTGGTCTGGTAACCCAGTTGTGCCTGCCCCGTCCCGGTGCTATTCCAGCTCAAGCTGGCTCAGGACTAGGTGCAGCTGCCTCAGCTCATCCTTCAACAGATTTTTAATAAAGATCTAGAGAGGTTAAAAAAAAAAAAACAAAAAACAAAACCAAACAAAAACCCACTAAAAATACCCCAAAGAAACCTGAACAGCCCGAGCACACACACACAGCACCATCAGTGCTTTCCTGCAGTGAGAGAACAGCTCAGAGCAGAGGATGCTGCGGGCAGTGATGGGTGCGATGGGCATCATCTCCGGTCGGGGCAGGGAACAGGCAGCACTCCAAGGGCAGATGCCACATGGCAGGATAAAACCAAGCACACAGTGTGGAGAGATTTCTGCTCCTGCAACCCAATCCCTCCGCTGAACTGCCTGCCAAGCGCCCTCCCGGCCCCACTGCTGCGGAGCAGCTGCTGCCAACAGCTCCTTAGGTAAGGGCTGGGGAGAGGAGGGGAGGAAAAAAAGAAAAGGAAAAAAGAACAACCCTCTCTTCTTCTTGGGATTAGTATCTCAAGTGAATTTTATTTTGAAGGAGAATAAGCAAGGGGCTAAAGGTAGAGAGCAGCAGCCCCTGGCTCATCTCTGCATCCCCCAGCAGCACATGGTCCTGGGCAGGGTGAAGAGGCACCACACCTGGGGAGGGATTAACGCAGCACACTGTTCCCAGCACTGAAAGGCAGCTGAAAGCAGATTTATCTGCTGGATAAAAAAGGCAAAAAATTCTCAAAAGGGACAAGTTTCAAGCCAAATTGCTAGGCTTCTCTGCTTCTCTTAATCCCTCTCAAAACTGTTGGTATTGGGGGGGGTGAAGGGGGAGGACGGAGGGATCTTCACCCAAAAGGCAAAGCAGCAGAAGCTGCTGAAATGCAGCATCCCAGCCAAGCGCTGCAGAGGTGTCTTGGAGGCACAAAGAGGAGATTAAGGCTGAAAGGCTCCGGTGCTGAGTGAGGCACAGAGTCTGCTGGGAAGGATGGGAATGAGCACATGGGAAGTATTTTGGACGTGTGACAAGGAGACACAGAGACCATCTGGACGAGGGGAGGAAGGGCAGGGTGCCAAGGGCAGCCATGGGAAGGATGAGCCCAGCCAGGGGAAGGCAGGTCTTCCCAGCTGGGTGTGCGGGACCCGCTCCCATCCTCCTCTTCCTCCCCTACAGAAAGTTGAACAGGTTGGAGCTCAAAGAGAGAGACACACTGGTTTGGTACGGAGGACCTGCCTGCTCGCACAGCCATTCTTCTGCCCATGGGAGGTCTCTGACATGTTTCTGTGAACCCAGTAAGACCCAGTGCCAGTTAGAGCACATCACACCCTGTGTGTGCATGGGGAGCACCACGCTGGCAGCCACGGAGGGGGACAGTCCCACCCAGTGGCCATCACAGCTTGGGAGCAGCCACCACGGACCTCGCTCTGTGCTCTGTCACCAAGCCAGCACTGAGACCAGGGCTCGGTCCTGCTGCTCCAGAGATGAGATCTCAGCTCCTCGCAGCAATCCACAGAACCGCCGCCTGGTCTGCCTTCCAGCTTGCTCTAAGGCACTTCTCAGGATGTGGCCACTATCAAAGTAGGGTAAGGGGAGAAAAGTGGCATTATTCTAACACGCTTTTACTCTTCCCTTACTCTTCCATCCTGGAAGCACCGTACACAGAGCATCCATTCCACACTGACACACCACAACCTCCAGCAACTCACCTCCGCGTCCCTCGCAGGGGACAGCAAGGCTTTGCCCCTCCTGAAACCATTTGGGATGTGCTAGCAGGAAAAGCTGCCCAAGCCTGGAGTACGGTTAACAGGTACTGCCTGATGACAGGGTCCAGCTGGTCCTTCTCTCACCTACTCAAGGCCATCAGGGACAGTGGTGACAGCAGGTTTGGGGGATATGGATGTCTGCCCACGTTGGGAACTGAACCAAGACCCAGTGACTCACTTTTCACAGGGCACTGAACAGCCATTAGACGTTAACGACTTTTGGCAACTACTGACCCGGGTCAGCTTCAAGCCAATGACCCAAAAGGGAGAGGTTTCGCTTTCCCCATCAGCAGCCCCTGGGAGCCATCCTCCAGTGTGCTGCCTCTGGAAAAAAATAGAGCTTAGAAAGGAAAGGCAGAGAGGTCCTCAGCCCTGGCACAGGGTAACCCTATCAACATGCACTGCAGATAGAGGCGGCTTTTTCCCCGGGAGGAATCAAAGCCTCATTGATACGTGAATTATGAATGAAACCTTAAGCTTTTAAACTTTTAACCTGTGCATTTCTAAGAAAGTCTTAATTTAGCCAGAGACACAGCAGGAAAGAACAATGGTTCAGTGGAAGGTACTGGGTTTTCTGGGCTTTTAAAACACACCTTTGTTTAAGATGAATATTTCATTTACGGAGCCATGGCCAAGGGAAAAAGGAAATCCTGAGCCACACTGACCAAAGACAGGGACTGAAATCTGTGTTACCATGGGCTCATGGATGAGCCTGAGTTACACTGACACCGTCCCCTCGCCCAATTCCAGCCCTGATCGCTTCCTCTCATCCAAGTTTCCAATTTCAGGGCATGTTGTGAAAGGCTTTAGTTCCAAACCAACCACCAAACATCCTCCACTGCCCGATGCCGGGGGGATGCAGCACCCCAGAGTCTGGCTGCCACCCACCGCTCCAGCTCTGCAACACACCTTCCAGCAGGTTTTAGGAGATAAGCTCAGGGTTGGGCTTTATCCAGCTCCTGTTTGTGAATTTATCCCCAGCCAAAGGCATTGAAAGGTGGGGCTGGGAGAAAGCTCTGGGGAAGGCAGCAAAGCAATAACAGTGATTCAGTGCGACAGAGGTCAGGGCACCTCACACCAAAGAAAATCAGGATGGGTCAGTTCGGTGGAAATAACACTCATTAGAAGAACAAACTACATAATGAAGAGGGTGGGGGGGATGCTTTGCCTGGGGCTGGTGAGGCACTGTTAAACCTTCTACCATCCATTCCAATCCTTTTCAGCTTCCACTTGGCTGGAATTCACCCAAAAAATCGCCTTGCTGACCAGCGCTGAATGAGATTTTGTTTATTTTCTGGACAACTGCGGGCACATTGCTTCCATCAGCAGCAGAGCTGGCACAGATCCGAAGCTAATGAAGCTAAGGGAGGATCAGGAGACGCGGTGGGAGAGACTTGGGTCCATCCCCCGGACACGCGCTCCTTCTTGATGGCAGGAACTGGACAGAATTGGGGCAGGAAAGGCAGAGGGGAGGCAACAGCATCCTTGGATCTGCAGGAATTAGCCTCAGTTGTGTCACAAGCCAGCAAAGTTCCTCATTTTCAGAGGAAGGAGAAAAAAAGAAAAAAGTAAAAAGAAATAAAAATCAATCAGCTGCAAATTATAAATAAAAGAGAGATGAAAGTTAAGAGTGAAACTAAACAAAGCCCCAGGTGGCCCTCTGCCTGAGGCACTTCTGCTAATTTTAGTTTCTCTGTTCTTCCCTGAGCTGTTTGGTTCAATGACTGGATGGTTTTGGAGCACTTACTTTCCTGCAACTGCCTAAAGCGTTACACGCTGGGATGGTCCAACCTGGGCACCAGCTCAAAAGGGAAAGGCAAAGAAGAGCTGCTGTCCTCACCATCCCACCACCATGCCAAAGCCCCACTCTGGAGGGATGCCATCACATCCCCATACCGGGGGGACAGCCGGACCACACCACCGTGGATGTGCCACCCGCATCCCCTTCCAACGCCAAGCACCAGGGCATGCAGCCACCTGCACATGTGTCCTGCCCCCAGGCTGCTCTTGTACAAACCCCACACACCCTCTCCAGAGGCTGTGAGATGCTCCTGCAGCCCATCAGCATCCCTCCCATGGATGCTCCCACAGCCCATCAGCATCCAGCCCATCAGCATCCCCCCCATCGATGCTCCTGCAGCCCATCAGCATCCCTCCCATCGCACTCCTCCACTCCCTGACAAAACTGCCGCGGCTCTGCTCGGTGCCGGGGAGAGGAGCCGTTTGGCAGCCACCACGTTTATTCCACAGAGAGGAAAAAAAGGCAGCAGCCTCACAGAAGCATCCTATACAGCAGAATGTATTTAAATACCTAATGAAGGAATAAATCTGCGAGAGGGAGACATTTACTGCATACTTATTCACACAGAGCCTTTGTGCGGGCGGGGGGGCGGCGGGGCTGCACACTGCACCTGCGCTCCTGGCCGACAGCCGCTCCACCGGGGTAATGAATATGGCAGGATCCTATTAAATGAGACTCTACCTGTCAGGGAGGATATTGAGCGCTCCCAGCCTTCACATCCATTCCTGAGGACTCGGCTCTGCTACGACAAGATGCAGCACCTTATCGACAGGGACCTTCCCGGGGGTCTCGGAGAGGAAACAAGGAGCTGGGGGGGCAACAGAGACAGATTGGGCCACTTTGCAGCACTAGTTTGCCTCTGCACAAGACAGCAGGGTGTTTTTATTTTTTTTTTTAACCCTCCCAAGCAATATGTCAGAGGGTGGGAGTCACGAACTGGCAGCACATCCCACAGCACAGGCAGAGCTGAATGCCACAGGCTGTGCTGAAGCAGAGCACTGGACCAAAGCATGTGGGTGATGGTCCCAGGAGGAAAATTACACCCTACTTGTGCCCTCACGCCCTGGAAACGGGCTTCCTTCAGCCGGGGCAGAGCCTGGGTCCTCTGCCATTGCACTGCAGATAAAAAAAAGCACATTTTGCTTCTGTTACTTCAGCAGAAGCAAGCTGAGTGGGGATGCCTGTACCAAGTGTTTATCTGGGTTTGGAAGCAGAAACACCGCAGCCCGCCAAGGCTGAGCCATACCCCGCGTCCAGTCCTCGCTGCTTGAGATTAGACGGAGCAGGAGCCGCCACAAGCCCACGTGTTAAATGCTGAACACCACGAGCATCACGCACAGTCCTCCCTGCCTTGTGCCATCAGAGCCATCGCCCCAGGTGGGGTGGGTTTGCCACGTCCCCGCAGGGTAGGGACACCCGGCAGGGCGGAGGGGAAGAAACGCAAGATCTCAGCGTTCGCTTGCATTTTACATGTCAGGAAACTAAAGGCACCAGCGAATACTCCAGGAGCACTCAATCCCATTCCAGCAGAGCATCCCTCTGCCTCCAGCCATCGTTCCGCTTTCAGTTCTTCCTCCCCCACTGCCCAAACCCAGCCAAACTCATCTCACCCTTTGCTTGCCCTGCTGCCTGCCCTCCCTCCCCCCGATACAAAAGGTCAGGTTTGAAATTCAGGGGTCAGAAGAGAGAAACGTAGCGGGGTCAGGGGTGAGAGAAGCAGAGAGGGAGGAATTTCACCTCTCCAACCATTTGCTGCCATGAATCAGCCGCCACAGAGCTCCTGCCAGGCACGGGGGTGCTGGGCTCGGCCAGGCTGGTGGGGGCTGGAGGGTGCAGCGTCCCGGCTCCCCTGCAGGCTTCTCTCCTTTTTTTGGGGTTATCCCAAGCTTATCAAGACACCAGCAAAAAAACACCTAACGCCAACCCCCCAAAACAAAAGCTCCAGCAGAAACAGAGCTAGAGGAAATGAAAGATATGCCCAGCACATCTGGATTTTGCATTTTCCATGTGCAGAGCTGAGCGAGGCGACCCGAGAAAGCAAAGGTCCTGCGGGTCCCTCTCCAGGTGCCTGCCAAGGGGAGGGAGCTCGGCTCACGCTGCCTCTTTGCGAGCAGGGTCTGGGGGGTGATACATCATCCCACACGGCTTATGTCATCACTTATGCCCTGAATGCTCGCTTTTGGTTGTTTTTTTTT
>VZTO01003785.1:52781-71607 GCA_013400615.1 Syrrhaptes paradoxus
CACAGATTGCATTTTCTCTAATACAATGTCCCTCACATGGTTCTGGGGAAAGAAAAAAACACAGAGAGGAAAGGATTAGATCCAGTGTGCCCCGCAGATAAAACTCAAAGGAGACTTTCTAATTACAGAGTCCTTGAGATAAAGTGAGGACATCTCTAAGCCCAACAAGAATTAAGCAGGTCTCCTAACTTATTGGTAAACAGTTCAGGCCTGATGTTTTGCCACTTGGTTCAGCCTCTGCGTGTTAATTTGTTGTGTGGTTTAACTGTTTATAACGTACTCTGCTCAGCCACGGGAGGGGATAATCAGCTCCAGCCCCAGACAAAGCCCACAGTTCTTACACCCAACCATCAATCTGCAATCTTGGCTAAAAGAATGCCTCCTGCAGGGAATGTGGTTGGAAGCAAGAGAGGAAATAAGAGGTGTTTGCTACCTTTAAACCCTCAGATTTAATCTGGAAACCTGAGGAAGAAGCCTCACGCAGGCAGGTTCACTGAGCACATACAGACCAAAGCCACCAGCATCTCCCCTCCGCTCTCCCCTCACTGCCATCACAAGGACTTCACAGCTGAAAAGCAGCTGCCACCAGGGTGGGGGAACATGCAGTTAGAACAGCAACTCTACACTCCCTGCTCCCAGTCTTGGAGCCTTGGACAAATTTCCTACTCTAGCAAAACTTGCAGGTGATGATTAAAGCCTACACACAGCAACAGCTTGGACGCTGCGTCCAGAAGAGCCAATGCAACCAAACTGCTCGTGTGCCCTTCCCCATGGCTCTATGGCCAACAGCCAGAAGCAGAGTCTCCTTCCACCAACACGTTCTCACACACATGGACAAGGCACAGAAAAACTTGAGCTGGATAACCCTGGACAAAACCTATGTGGAAATGAGGGATGAGAGACAGGCAGGTTTTGCTGTAGGTTGTTTTTTATGGGTGCTCCCAAAGCACCCAGACCTCGTTGGGGCCCAAGGGATGGCTGGAGTCCCTCTGATCCCCAGCCCCATCCTCCCTGCTCACACGGGCAGCGTCAGGCTGAGTCAAGAATCACCAGGCTGGAATTTCCTTCGGAAGCAGGCGCTCACCTCGGAGAGGCTCTGGCCGCGTGAGGCATGTTTACATCAGAGCTTCCATCCACCCTTCCGGCCAGCACACCAGGCACACACAGGAGCTGCTGAAGAGGACCCGTGAGACCCTCTGCCTGCTCCACCCCATCACCCTGCACCTCTGCTAAGGTGGCAAAAATATGAACATTAAAGGCAATGTGAATCCATGCACTTCCACGTCTGTCTCATCTACAGGGGGAGCAGCTTGGACCGTCCCACGCAGGAGGTACAGGCTCAGGTCCCAGCCCAGCAGAGCTGCTCAGAGGAGCTGTCAGACCAGCAGAAAAGCACTCTGCAGCGGGCAACACGTAGGGCTCTGCACCTCCCTTGTCACCGCAGGCACGCCTGGAGGTCACTGCACGGTGTCTCATCGGTGTTATCATCTCCAGACCCGTCTGTGACTTGTACTCCCGGCTTGACCTCAGCCTTGGCTCCTCACCACAGATGTGTCTGACCACCTGGACTCAGGAAAACATCACAAAGTTCTCCTTCACCCCAAATTATGCACTGCTTACACACTCCAGGCTGGATGACCAAAGGAACCATTTCAGCCTGCCTTGGGGAGAGATGCTCTCCACCACCTCACAGCATCCCAAAGCCACACCAGCCCTGGGAAGTGGCTGAGGACAAGCCACCATTCCCCCTGCTCGAAGTCCCATCACCTCCCACCAGAGCCATGCAAGCCCCAGGCACACACACGGGGGAGAAATCTGGGCTCTCTGCGGGTCTGACCCTCCTCCCCTCCCTGCGTGCGAACGCAGAGGCTGTTCCCTGGCACAGTCCTTGCTCAGCTGTCCCCACCTGCGGGCAGCCACCACTTTGATTGATGCTGATCTCCGTTTTGGTATTTAAAATAATTCACGCTGCTGAAAACCTACACTGAGCTCATAAGCGAGTGTCACCGGATGGCGGCTCTTTAGGCTTGTTAACGCCGGGAGCCGGAGACGGGTGTTTCTGAAAGGTGACAAAGGAGCCCTGTCCCTGGGCTGCACGTCTCGGTGTCACTGACAAGACAGGAGAAAGAGAGCGGTAATGGGTTTCTCATTCTGCTCAGGGATACATTTCCTTGGCTGCTTGCTTCTTATTTCCAGTCTCTTAATTTCCACCTTTGGCTGGTGCAGTTTCTCTCTCTCCCGGGCAGGATGCAGACCCTGCTGCATCCTTATCATTATTTGGGTGATTGTGGCACAAAGCAGCCGCCCGCGCTGCGGACCCCAACGTGCCACGACAGCACCAAGGTGACCTCCCCGGCTCTTATTATAAATTTCCAAGTGAACATCCCCAAACTGTTCTCTGAATCCAGAACTTTTCAAAAGGGCACAAATCAAATAGCTCCTGAGGATGTGCTCAGAGGAAGGCTCCCCACGCTGCCCACCCCTGGTGGGCATCAACGACCCGACCATGGGGCTCTCAGAGCAACTTTGCATAGATGCACCTTCCTCCAAGGCCAAAGCATCCCTCGCTAACAGCATCCCAACAACAACGGTACCTCCGTTCCTCATCCCCTGAGAAGAGGTGGTGCTGAGGCAGAGGGCTCTGCGGTTCCAGGGAAATCCAGAAATGAAGAAATTCTGCAGAGAATGAGGAGGCTGCACTGCAAAGCTCAGCACACAACAGCGTTCCTGCTCAGCAGCTTTCCGATTTTTAAAAAGTTGTTTGTTTGCAAAGTCGGAACAGCACAAGCTAGAAATTAATAAATTTAAATAATTAAATTTTATGTACCCATGGGGCAACAGAAGCCCTTCACTTAGACCGCAGCAGTTCCATCTCCTTTCCAGCAGCGCTTTCATTCAGGGACGGCACAAAAGCCAGCGCCAGGCTGGGGCTGTCGTGCAGCAGAGCTGGCAGCTGAAGCCCAACGTGCACGTGGAGCCTTACAGGGGAGGTTTTGCGGAGTATTTGCGAACACTCACTGCCAAAGGCAAGAGAGATCACCCAGGAAGAAGAGTGTGCACTTGCAAATATTATTTGAAGATGACAGAGCGTGGCCATGAACTGCCACCCTACCCAAACGAGCCAGGGGACGATGCTCCATCCCCAGCTCCGTGTCACACACATGGGTGCAGGACACGGATGAAGCAGCACTCGGTGACACGGGTACCAAACACCAACAGAAACCCCTGCATCCCACTGGGGATGGCTGAGCGCAGCTGGGGGGTTAAATGCTGGAGAAACAGGAGCGTGGGTGATTTTAACACTGATCCTTAATACTTTTTGACCATTAAATTTTCCTCTTCTTTTTTTTTTTTAGAAGCGAGTTTAAAATACAGCCTTAAAAGCAATCTGAAGCTATTAGTAACACAAGGTGAAAGAGAGAGTAAATTCAGGGACACAATATAAACCCAAGCAGCTGAAAGGCCTCAATTAGGCTGAAAGGAGTTATCTGGTATTTAAATAATTATTAGATTGAAGGAATAATCACAGGTCTGAGCCAATTTTTTTTCCCCCACTGTCATCCTAATGGACACTATAATATTATTATTCAAATGCCCATGATTCTCATTGAGGGGGAAAGAAAAAAGGGCTCATTTAATCTCCACGCGACAGGGCTTCAGGAGGCCGATTAGTCATTTCTCTTATTTCAGCTGTCACTCACTCGTGGCACCACAGTTTGTCATTAGTGCTATTTTATGCACACACACACACAAAAAAAAAACGGTGAAAAAGGAAAATTAAGCAAAACCAAAAAGAGAATCTCCTCTGGAAAATGACGGATCAAAGGACCAATTTTGATGTCATCAGCACGGCAGCTGTGTTTGCTCTGCCGTGACGGTATCTTTTCTGCTGGGGTGGGGTTGGTCTCGTGAGCAACGCTTTACACACAGCCCCCGCCAGCACCAAGCCCTCGCCCATCGCCTCTGCGGCTCCAGCAGCCCCAGACCCTCCGAGACACAGCAAATGCATCTGCATCGACCACAGCATCCTCCCCTCTGCCCTCAGCATCCTCCCCTCCGCCCTCAGCATCCCAGCGCCATGTGCTCTGCCCAGACTTGAAATGCAGCGACTGAAGCCAGAGCCCCCCAGGGTACCCACTGCCCCCCAAAGGGGGAGCGGAGCAGGCGATAAAACCCTCTGCAGCTTTTCTCCTAAAGCCATGTGGGTTTGGGGTGTTGCCTCCCAGAATGAAGCCTACTGAGAAATAACAGCTTGCGGGAAGGGGGACAAGGGGCTCGTGATTGCTTTCGAAGCTGGAGGTGGGTTCTGCCCTTTTTCCTTTTTATAGTCAAAGATGATTCATGGCTGGGAGCAGGGAGAGCGGCTGGCTGGCGCTGCTGACCTCCCTGCAGGTCACGGGGCTGTCAGAGAGCCCCCAGAATTATCAAAAGGGTCACCAGAAGGGCAGGCTACACTATATAAACTGAAATACAAGAACAAACCATTCGGAACAACCTCACCCTTGCACCAGCCTGACCCCTTCTCTTTGCATTGGCTCCATATCGCATCTGCCAACTGGAACGAGGGAAAAAACCCAAGACCTCAGCCATCACCTCGGAGCAAAGGAGAACGCGCGTGCCCGGTCCTCATCCCTCCCAGAGCCCATCAGGAATTTTTCTGTGAAACATTTCCAACCACTGATGCTGCCGTAGGGATTTATCCCCTTTGAATAAGTGACGTTCAGGACGCGTTTGTCAGCTATGGAGGGAGACCTTACAACAATTAATAGGGTTTTGTTTTAATCATTAAGTGAAAGATCTGAGCCAAACTGATCTAAGCATCTCAGAGCTCTGCTTGTGCATGGGGATGGTATTTAACAGGCTGGTCAGCTTTCTGAGAAAGAGTTAAGAGGGCAAAATCCAGCATTGTGATTATTGCTTCCTCCAGCCCTGGGACAAGGAAGAGGAGGGGAAGAACGAAACCCAGCCATGAAAAGGCATTTCCCTGATAACAAACACGATTGCATGAATTATGCACAAAATTTGTTCATATTGTCCAGACTTCGGATGTTGTTTATACAATGCATACCGGATAAGCCACCTCTCCTCCCCATCTCCCTCTTTGAGGACTCACATCCCAACAGGTCTGGAGTAAAGAGAAATGGAAAATCCCAGGGACAGACCCACTGGCAGCTTCATCTTTGCAAGTACAGCACAGCACCTGATCCAACCCGCCACCACTCCTGGCTTTGTCCCAGACTTGCTGACCAGACCTGGAGAAGTCGTGTCACCCAGCCTCAGCTGTTCCACCTGTGAAATGGGGACAATGCTCTCATACATGAGGCACTCAGACGTTCACTGGATGGAAAACTCGAAAGGGAGTTACCAGGCACAACTGCTGTAGTAAAGTCTGTGTAAAGGATGGTTTAGTGCTTCTTGGGGATCTGTTTATGAACTCTTTGAGCAGAGATTGTTTAGGGCTACTCTCCCCTGCAGTGGCGACAAGCAAACATGGGCCCCAAGGATGCGGAAACATCCCTGCAACACAGCAAGGAGGCATTTCCTCAACACTGATAAAATGATGACTGTCTCCAAGGGAGCACTGGCTCCTATGGCAAACCTAAAGCAGGCCCACAGCTGTGGCTCCGGCACGGCTTACACCCAGCTGTGCACTGCAGCTGGAGACATTTAACCCACCAACCCCAAAACACGTCCAGAAAAATTAATAATCAACCCAGGACACCTAGGTGGCAGAAATTAGACACCTTTTTCTTTCCCTGTGCTGATACTTGACACCTGCTATCGAGAAACCCCAGCTGGCAGCTATTGAGCTTCGAGCACACTGCTGCAAAATAGCTTATAAATTACCTTGCATGGAGAGAGGTGCTGGGAAAAGAGGACTTGATTCATCATGCAGTCCCCAAGGACAGACCCAAGGCTGGCAACAACACCATGCACTGGAGCAGATCAGAACAGACCCTCATTTTTTTCCTGGTTGCCTTGAAGTATGACACAAAGGGAAACTTTAACATTTCTTAAGTTCCATATCTGGTTTCATATTCAAGTTTTGGGAAGTCTCAGTTTCCTCCAAACCTGTGTAAACAGGTCACTGGCTTTGGATAACATTAAATCGTAAAACTCTGTGGCCAGAAAGTTGTGATTCTCAACCCAGTCCCCTGCTGCAAGGACCAGCTATAGTCATCATTCAAGAGATGTCTCTAAACCGTCCCGAAGGACCTCCAGAAACAGAGACCACAACCCCTCCCGGCAATCTGGGTCAGTATGTGCTTTAGAAAGTGCTTTTTCTGGTTTCTTACCCGAGTCCTGATGGACTGAGGTTTATCCACCCCTCTTCACTGGTGCACCTGAACACCGTTTGATGGATGGGCTTTATTCCCAACAAAACAGAATGTAATGGATGGTGACCCTAGGTGCAAGCTGATTAAACGATTAAATGATTTGCCCAAGGCTAGTCAGAAGGTCCCAGTGGCAAAGGCAGGAGTTTTATCTCCCCCTCCCCAGGTGACATCCAGCTGCAGTTTATGACAAGAGGATTTTACTGTGCAGCACGAGGGAAGATCACAGAGCGGCCACCGACCTGGAGGAGAAAAATAAGCAGCAGCTTCTCCTGGCCTCACTCCAAGTGCACCACAGGCAAGTGAAGAACCCCAGCTTCAAACTAAATGGGTCCCCAGCCACTCCATTAAACAGAAATCCTGAAACAGAAATCCTTTGGCTGTGCCAGCCCCGTTCAGCGAGCAGCGTTCGTTATCCCCAGCGCTCCCTACGGCAGCCAGATATATTTACACAGTAGCCACAGCGCTGTTACCTAAGTAAACCAGGAAATGGTACATTTGTTAAAATTAGGTTCCGAGATGCTGAATCCCCAACTGTGCAGCTATAGATTTCACTCAGCCAGCAGCACTGAAATTATTAAGAGCACACCACTGCCTGTGTGCACATCCAGGCGCGTTTCCCCCTTGGAGAGGTGTTCACAGGCCAGGATGCCCCAATGCCGCTCTCGAACAGGATTGTCTTTTCAGATTATGAGCAACAAACACCAAATCAAGCCCTTGTCCTGTCCATCACGCTGTCCATCACCATCGCACCAGGAGGGTAGCGGTGGTACGGCACCAAGCCGGGACAGGAGCCATCGGGATGAGAAGTGGAGAAAGATGCAGAGGGACAGGCTCATCCCTGGTGCGTGACCAGCACCACCAGCTCACTGCTTTGCTCCCCACTCCAGCTGCTACCCACAACGCTGGCATTCCCACCGCAGGAGTGGAAGAAATGATCATCCAGGTACCGCTGGGGGATCACAAGGATTTGGAAAGGCAGAACACAACCGCAAAAGCCCTTAAATTAACAATACAACTGAAGTAGACAGGTTGATGCAGGAGAGAGCCCCACAGCACTGGAGAACCCTTCAGGGACCATTACCCAGCCCTTGTCAGCCCTGTCTTAGGGGAAGCGTGTGCTACAAGCTGCAATCGACCCCAGCTTCATCAGCAACGCGGAGGAGGTGCTGGTACCTCTCCCAGCGCCTTTGTGCGGGGCTGTCTGCCCTTTTCAGTGCAGCACCGGGGTGCTCAATGCAGATTTTGAAAGCGTTCTGAGGTGCCTGAATCCTGGGAAACATAAAGCATCTTCATCCCCCGCCCAGCCTGGGACCAAGGATGAAAAGCAGCGACCGGAGAGCTCAGAGCCCTGGGGACAGCGGCTGGCTGCCGGCAGGATCCCAGCGGGTCTCGTGCACCAGTGCCTGGGGATGTCCCTGTCCTGGTGTTCTGAGGTCCAGCCAAAGACCCCAAAGCCTGGAGCCACCTCACCTCCATCCCACCATCAGCTGAACATCATCTCCTCTCCTACAGCGTTTGGACATCAACGTCTACTTGAGAAAGCGGCTCCCTCCCACTCCTCCTCTCCATGCTCCTCTGCCCCGCTTTTCAATTTCAGAGCTCTGGCAGATCACTGATTAATTCAAGCCCGTTTAATAACCCTTCTGTTTAGATGAAACAAGCTGTCTTGTTTTCTTTATTTTTAACACTAACTCTTGTTTCTTTGCTAAGGATCTTTCTGTCATTTAAAAACTTCTTTCTGCAGCCAAGCTGATAACAGGATGGAGAAAGCATCTGCTCGTGTCCACGTCTGACATCAGCCAGAAGTTACCGCACGAGGCCGAAGGAGGACTGCACACCTCGATGGGCGAGAGGTCCAAAGAGCCTGAGCTTGTCTTGCGAGACCATCAGCACCTCTCCACGGGCTGTGGCAAGTCCCCGTGGAGCTCAGACCCCAGTGCAGGTACTGGGGACTGTGGTGGAACACTGGAAAGCTGTGACCCTGCTGCAAGCTCTGCCCACGCCGTGCCCCCACCACAGCGACTGACTGGTGATGGTCAGGCAGGCGCTGAGCCCAGCAGCTGCTCCACCACCACGGACTGGCCTCGCCGCAGCCCTCTCCCCCCGCTGACCCCCAGTGTCACTTGCTGTCACCTGCTCTTCCGGGGTGTCCTCAGCTGGAGGGGTTGGAGGCATCGGTCGGTTTGCAGCATGACTGCTGCCCAGAGCCCCCTCGCTCCCTCCCCACCCGCTGCAGCCCCCCAGAGCCGTGCACAAAGAGTCACAGACACAGACCCCGCCCCCGATCGATGGGAATGAGTTGGAGCCTCTCAGCTGTCTCCTGCCTCTTTGAATTTCAAAGCTGCACTTGTCCGTAGAGCAACTGAGTCATTTCCTTCCTATATCCAGCCTATCGGACTGCATCCAGCAGCGCCCGGAAAACAATAAATCCTTCAAGGACTTGTAAGGCCATATTTCACAGGAATGCAGCAAGCCTGCCCGCCTGGAGAGCTCCTCACACACCCTTTAATTCAACCCTCCTCGCTGGATGCTGTCTCACCCTGCCTCTGGCCCCATCTGAGCGCAGCAGCGGTCCCTGGTCCCTGCCTCTGCCACCTCCTGGGGCAGCACCAGGGTGGTGCCGATGCCAAAGCACAGACCAGCACCCACGGCTGATGGATTAAGAACAGCCCATGAAGAAGGGAAGCTACAGCTGAGTCTGTTGCAGGACTTCACCAGTACTTGGGTGGATGGAAGGAAGGCTGCAGCAGCAAGGGAGTTTGCTCTGCAAAATACAGCAGAGCCAAGCAACATGGGAGAACCCGTGCAAGTTGTAGGAATGCTTTCAGCTGGTTCAATTTTATCTCCTTTCCAACCACAAATTGGTTTTCCACATCCACAATACATTTATATCAAATTTATCAGGATCGTTGGGGACAAAACTGAGGCTGAACTCAATGATTTGAGCTGCATACAGCCCAGGAGCAGCACAACTTCCTCTGAAACAACAGGGTGGAGATGCTCGGTCAAAAAGAAACTCTCTCCACGCCCAAATTTAAGTTTCCATGCAGCTCTGAGGAAAGGTGGTGCAACCTTCAGGATCACATCAGTGCTCCTTCCTTCATCTTTTTAGTGGTCCGACGCAAAGCCCAACTGATTTACATTAAGATTCATAACACTGCTAACCAAATGATCCCACATACATCACAAAAACTAAACGACAAGGGAATTAATCCTGCATTCTCTCCAGTAACAAGATGGCTAAAGCAGATAATCTGGCAAAGTGTCATGTTTATAATGGAAATTTGCAGAAAACGTAACAGGAGCTGTCAGGGATGAACACGAGTCAATATTTTGCTTTTTCTCGAGTTAAAATTTGCCCCATTTGTAGGAAAAACACTTTTAAAAATAAAGATTAGAATGAGAAGGAAATAAACCAAAATGGTTTGGTTTTCAGTAGGTTTTTGCAGCTCACTTAAAGGACAGCTGCCCGAAGATGAACACATGAGTCAATATTTTGCTTTTTCTGGAGTTAAAATTTGCACCATTTGTAGGAAAAACACTTTTTAAAAAAAAGCTTAGAATAAGAAGGAAATAAACCAAGCTTACTTAAAGGACAGCTGCCCGAAGCCCTGTGCCCAGGAGGACCGCAGCAGGGCTCTGCTTTGCTTCCACCAGCTGCTGTCTTCAACCTGCTCCCCAGCTTGCAGCTGGGAAACCTGGAGAGCATTGCTACTGGTACCGACTCTTCAAGGTACTGCACTCTGGGCTGCCTGGCCCAGAAAATTTTAAAGCAGCTAGCCCTTTAATTGGACCACCAAAAATCCCTTCTTGTCCTCTTAGAAGTAAATCAGATCTCATATCGAGAATAGGATTGATGCACAGCTCACTTCATCCAAGTCTGGGAGGAAGTGAATGGTTAAAACCCCGAATCACTGAATTCACACTCAGAAGTGAAGAACTCCATCTGCAAAGTCAGTTCGATCCCACCCAACTCATCACTCCTGAGGTTAAGTCTCCCAGTGACCCAGTACCCTGGGCAGGGTTTATTTTTTTTAAACAAGTTATACAACACCCTTGGAAGCCCTTAAAAGAGCCTCTGCCTTTGTTTCTTTCCGAGAATTTGTTCTAGCACTTCTCAGCTCAGCCTGAGACAAGTTGTGACCACCTCCGAGTCAGAAAATTTATTTGGTGGAACCGATGAAACAGAGTTGCCCCTGTCACACAATTTACGCCTTGAAAAGCCAAGTTACGCAAGCACTTGTACCAGCACCTCATTATATCCCAGCAGCCAAGCAGAGGGGCTCCTGCCTCTTTCTTCCAGTGAACTCCGAGTGCTTGCCCATGCTCCTTGGTTGCTATGAGCTTTTTAAAGACAGTCTAAACCTGTTACCACCAAAGCAGCCTTTAGCACAATTCCAGCGCCATAAGGCTCCCCATCACCCGAGGGGTGGGTTTGCTGCCAGGACCTCGCTGGGCTCCTGCAGCCCCCAGCCCTGCTCAGCACCTCTTGGCACCCAGCCGAGCTGGAGCTCCCAACGAGACGGCAAATCTTCAGGACAGGAATGATTTAGCCAGGTCGGAAGCCTACAGCCTTGTTCCCTTTCCTCCCCCACCCCACCTCTTCGCACTTCCATGAAAAATGAAAAGGAAATTCACAGGATATTTTTTGTTGTTGTTTAAATAACATTACAGGCTGTGACATAAACCAGCAAAGGCAGGAAATATGCTCATGAGGGCAGCGCTCCATCCTCTGCTCCTGTCACCGCCACTTTTTGGGGACTTGGCAAATGAATGAGTAAAGGAGACAGCCCGCGTGTTTTATGGAGTTGAACTGTAACATCCCTGTTAAGCAGCCAACTCACCATTGCTCTGCTCTGACATCAATAAATCTGCCCAGCCACAGGGAACAAAGCTCTTCACACGGACCGGCTACACGTGAATCCCTCGGATTTGCCCACCTGGGCAAGCAACCAGCCCGCCGGGGTCTGCGGCACTCGCTGCTGCTTTTGGGATGCTCTCAAAGAAGCTGAAAATCACCCGTTTCGGCAACACAACTTGGGAAGTTTTAATCCAGCCACCGACACACGCTCACTACAGCACTTGTGTTTCCAACAGCCAGTTCCCAGAACCGCAGCTTCCCAAACCCTGGGGAAAAACAGCCACTTGAGGCTGTAAGAAAATCTTGACAAGGCAAACCCTGAAAGCCCAGCAATCGGGAAGCAAATAAGAAGAATCCCAAACCTCTGTTTTAAGTATATCTCAAAACCTTGGAGTTCACACTTACTTTTCGGAAGCTCATTCCCAGGTTAACAAACCAAAGCGGTGTTAAGCGTGAAGAGCGAGGGGACCCCTGCACACCTCCAGATCGCTGCCCTTCTCTCAGGGGTGCCCAGCTTCCTCCAGCACCTCCTGGGCACCGCGCCGGACACGAGGGATTGCTCCAAGCTCTCTCTTACCGATGACATGAAACCGCTACGAAGGAAAAACTACACATAAATCTCTCCGGGAGGCATTTGTTCCCAGGCTGGCTGAGCCTGGAAATAACCCGAGGAACTTGTTCCACGCTGAGTCAGGCTCTGACGGCGGCTCCGGGACCAGCCGCGCTGGATCCGCTTCCTTCCCGGCGCGCGTCACGGGCGGCAGAGCCGGCGAGAGCAGCCCAGCGCTGCCCCAGAGCTTTCCTGTTTTCCCCAGTGCCGCACAGCTTCCCGAGACACGGGACAGGGACACGGGGCTCCGGAGCCATACACCGAGCTGCTGCAGGATTTAACAGCGTTTGGAAAACAGCAGGTTTAAGAGCCAGCCAGGAGCTGAAAGCAAAATAATCCGTTTCCTTTAATCCCCCCCAATATGTGCCGGGAACAGCCTCTCCATGGACTAATCACTCCCCCATCCAACTATCCCTTCACTGGGAAAAGGGAGCAGGATTTGCCTGAGCACCCCAAGGGCTTCTTCCCACCCTGCCCCACACATCCCAGTGCTCCCAGTGCTGAGCCCCATGCCCGTGTTGAGGCTGCAGCAGGTGGGAGCCACTGGCCCAGCCCTTGGGAGCCCACCCAGCCCCTCCAAGCCCCCGCAGAGGAGCTGAGGCTGGGTCCACGCTCAGCTCCTCCTGCACCCACTCGTCCGAACACCATCCTGCTCACACACATTTTTGCTGCTGTCGCTGCTCCCTAAGAGGCTTCTGCTAGAGCCGAACCCCCTGCAACCAGCACCTCCCATTGCTCCCACCGGCATCAGTGGCCACTGCGAGCCCAGCTCTGGTGTTACAGGGCACTGGCACCCCCTGGGAGAGCCCACACTGCTCCCAGGAGCAGCTCCCCACCGAGCCAGAGCATCAGACATCCCCTTCCCACTGAGGAGGAGGATGCTCAGCCTCGGCCAGGAAGGCGACTGCCCTTCCCGTCCCGCGCCCAGCCCCAGGCGCCAGGCTCAGGGTCCAGCGCCAAGCCCCCGCCACGCTCCGAGCCCCCTCCTCAGCAGCACAGCCCCAGGTCAGCCGGAGGCTCCGTTAATAATCCCCGAGAAAGGAGGAGCAGCAGCGGGAGGAGGCGAGGTGAGAGGTCAGTGTAATATTTACTCAGACGTCACCTTTCACTTTTATGAAGCGGGGAAGCGGTGCCGGAGCAGGAAAAGGGCTGCGAGGGATGTCCCCGCCTGGGAAGCCGCCGTCACATCAAGCACAACACGCAGCCGGCTCCAGGGAGCCAGAGCCTGGCTGGGACAGGAGCCCTCCATCGACCCCTCAGACCCCCACCAAAACCACACGGGGTGGGGATGGGCTCCAGGCTCTTCCCCCCATTGCTGCACAGAGGGAACGGCTGGGGCAGGGAGGAACTCCCAAGAGCAGAGAGCCTCCCCAGGTGCCCTGTGCTTCGGGAGATCCCCCGTCAGCCAGGAGCCATCACTCCGCACCGTGATGTTAAGGAACCCACGAGAGACAAGGCAATGCTGCGGGGAGCTAAGCCAGAAATGCATCAGCCAGATAACAAAATTTCCCCAGTGGACCTGTTTCTTGCAAGAACCATCTCCTCTGCCAAGTGGAGAGATGGTACTGAACGTGCTGCCCTGCACAGAGCATCGTGGATGCAGCCCTTGCAGTGGGCAGGATTGGTGCCGGGGCAGGATCGGTGCTGGAGCAGGGCTGGTCCCAGGGCAGGGCTGGTGTTGGTGCTGGGTGCCAGGCAGAGCAGAGCAGCCCTCGCCGCTGCCCGGGCACAGCGGGGGCCCTGGCTGGCAGGGCTCTCCCAGGCTCACTATCTCTCTGCCTTTTAAGATGATCTGGACTTTTTTTTTATAAGACAACTCTGATGCCTTTTATCTCCTGCTCCGAATGCAATTTTAGCCCAGGCAAAGCAGGATTAAATTTTCATAATACGATACATTTATCTCGCTTTTCATTCCCCCATCATCACCACCTCAGTTCAATTTCACCCAAACAGAAGCAGCGATTACGGTGAGAAACACGAGATGGGCTCTACCCGATAACGGAGGGGAGGGCACCTCTTTCCCAGCACCCCGTCCCTGGCAGCCCCCCACCACGGAGCAGCCAGCATCCCAGTAACCAACGCCAGGCTGACAGCATCACTTGGGCCCTCCGAAATGCACAGATGGATCATAATTCAGACTCCAAACCCAGCAGAGAACACACAGCAGATTAGGTACATCACTGACATATGTTGCACTCCCGTGTTTGGTAAACTTGTGCTTTCTCAGTGAAGTACCGCATCCGAGCAGCTCCCAGTGCTGGGGCTGGGACCACGGGGAGCAGAGGAGCCACCAGCCACACCAGGAGCCACGCATTCCTGGCCAAGGAACAGGGAGAGGTAGCCACAGTCCACCTGCCTCGGCCAGGAATTTCTGAAAAGCCCCAAAATCCCCCTATGCCCCACCAGGCGCTGTGCTCACCGGGTCCAGCTCTCAGCACCTGTAACCCACGTCCCCTCTCCGAGGGACCAGGGGGCTGCATCTCGGTGCAGCTTTGTCAGTCGCTGGGTTTACGTTCATTTCCCAGTTCGGCTCTGCCAGCCTGATCTGGAGGATCCCCTCTAGTGGGATGAGAAGGAATTTCAAGCCCACATCCCACTCTCATTTCCTCCAGCGCTCTCTCCACACCAGCCACTGGCCAGCCCCGCTGGGCTGCAGTGGGGAGGGGGCTCACGAATTACTGGTCCCACTTTGCCAGAGCCATTTGGGGCAAAATCAGAACCAGGCTGGGAAGGCAGATGCCAGGGAGGCAGCACAGACGGGAAAGACCAGAGGAGGGAGGGAGAAGGCTGCAGACATCAAAGATAAATCCCCTTCGTAGCAGCAAAGGGGGGGATGATTTCCATCAGCTAAACACCTACCTTCGACAACTACATCCCACCTGGACCATAAGCGTCACCAGCAAGCCCAGGCGCCTGCTGCAGAAAGCGGGCTGGAGGTGTCGTGGCTGCCCTGCAACTGGGCTGGCACATCGGGACACAGGGACCCAGCCCCAGGCACCCGCAGCCCATCTCCCTCGCTGGCACTAACCACCCAGCAAATACACATTTTTACTGCAGAGAAAGAATCTGAACACAAGCCTGCGGGCAGCCGCCCTCGCCGCCCAAGGACAGCAGGCTGCCCTGGATTCTGCTTTTGTTCCTGCTTGGCTTTTCATCCCGGAGGCTCCCTCAGCACCGCTTGTGCAGACAAAGAGCTCGTGGCCTCCTCAGACCAAAACGCCTTCGAGTCCCCCGCAGCCGAGCCGTGTCCTCGCCCTGCGCCGTGCCCCGGGAGGGGAGCTGGGCACCCCGCTCGCAGAGCTGAGAAGGTCGCGCACAGGATGCTCTGGGTGATACAGACCCATCGGATCCAGCCTCCGGGAAGAACTCGGGAGCACCTTTTCCCCCCTGGCTCCCCCTTGCCCTCCCCTCTGCTGTTGTGGCGGTGGCCTCCAAGCCAAGCTGGTTAAGAGATTAACACTCTAAAAACCACATTTACTCTAATTAGCCATGAAATCTTTGTAACTAAGTGAAAAAATGTTTCCCTTGAGGGATTTTTGTCCATTCATCGCTGTTTGAATTGCCAGGGAGAGAGAGAGAGGGAGGGTAAAAAAAAAAAAGAGAAAAGAGGGAGAAAGAGAGAAACCCCCTCAGATCTAATGAATTAATAGCAGAGTGCCCCGGGGGAGCAGCGGGCTCCTACAAAACACGGGCACCTCAAAGGGGGCTTTTCACAGGCTCGCCGAGGGGACGCTTCTGAATTATTTTGAGCTAACAGACTGTAACGTAATGCTCCGCTCCCAGTCTGAGCTGGGCAGCTTGGCCAGTGCTCTGCTCCTCCTTCCCCTCCGCAGGGACGGACAGACGGACGCTGTGCCCGGCTGGGGGGGACAGGGCTCTGCTGGGGGCACAACCAGCGCCCCACAGTCACTATTTTACTGGGAAAAACATTTCAGAGTTGGGGAGGGGTGAGGGCAGAGAATCTTGCCACAACTTAGGCCCATAAATATTTCATATCGCTGGAATAAGAACGATTATACTCCTGCCAGCACTTTTCTTGTGTATTTTAAATGTGTCACCGCCTTCTACTTTCTCCCCCGTTTGTGTTTCTTGTATCAGGCCCATGAAATAAAGATTAGCTGAATAATCAAGAGTGTTTATAATGTGAAGGGGCCTGTCTCAGGAGCACTGCACACTCAGGTTCATTTTTTTTTTTTTTTTGGTCTTTTTAAGGATGCCGAACACAGCCGGGGGAGCACAGCTTCCACCCGCTGCAGGAGCCGGGAGCCAGCGCGGTGCCCGGGCGCGCAGGGACGAGGCAGGCAGAGAGCACACGCTTCCCCGTCAAAAATGACAGCCTGGACAGCACGCCGAGAGGGGGGCACTCTCCCCCATTACATATTTATTGTGCAAACTGCAGAGGGGCCAATTAAAACAGCTTGATCACTGCGACGTTCAGACAGACAGGGATATCTCAGAGCAGCGGGATGAGAAGCAGGTGGATGCTTCCCGGTGCGATCCAGCGCAGTCCGTGCTTCTGAGAGCCACCGAAACAGCCTCAGCCAAACAAAGATACTTCCGAGGTGCAGTCCAGCTCGCACAAGAAAGCATCACATCGACACCAAACAGGCACAGCTTCCCACCTTAAGCCTTCCTGCCACCTTCCCCATGCAATTTCTGCACCTTAGCTTTTGCTTTTTTTCCTAGTTCAGCTCTTCATCCGAGCAGCCTACAGCATGAGACAGCCTGCACCCACACCTGCCCGAGCTTTTGGCTGATTATTCCAAGACACACTTTAGACTCCCACATTGAGCTGCAACAGGAGTTCCCAAAGTAAGTTCTGGAAAGCCTCGTAGCGGTGGTTAAATGAGAGATCTCGGGAAGATACTGCAAATCACATGTTTCCCCGAGACACCACAGGGTCTGCTCAGCAAACTGCTCCAAATGTCATTTCCATTTAGCTGCTTTGCAAGCCAATTTGTCACATACTAATGCAATTTGCTGAGGAGAGTTAAAGAGCACGGGGCAGCAGCAGTCACCTCTTCTCCAGGCTCCCGCAGCCAGCCTGGATCTGCATCTTCCCTTTTGCATCCAGCTGAAGTTCCCTTCTGCCGAGAGGCAGGGGAAGCTCAGGGTTAACACAGAGAGCAAGACCAAGTGTGGTAAGAGCACTGGGAAAAGCTGTTTCTATCATATTGGTGGATCATGGGCAGATCTTAGGCAGCATCTGTTACCTGCTTCCACTGCACAAACTTGTTATAAGCCAGGAGGAAACTCCACGACTAATTACATCAAACACCACTATAAAGACAATTAGGAGTAAATTGGGTTATTTTATCTTCTCGCAACAAACGCTGTGGATACAGTTAGAAGAGTTGGGAAAGATGACAGGTTTGCTAGATAAGCCATTGCACAACAGCAGTGCTACACTCACGTTACTCATTGCTTGCACCAAGTTTCTTAAATCAAAGCGCCCTGCACCACCCCAAAATACCACATTTAAGCTTTGAGGGTCCTCAAAGTGACAACAAATGGCAAAAGGACAGCAATAAAGACCAACAAATATCTCCCTTTAAAGGATCTAACACCCCTGTGTTAAAGGAAAAAAGCTAAACATCTGTTCTGAAGATAGCACAGATTTCTTCTGAGGCATCTGTCTTTCAGCTGCAAAGTAGGTCATTCGATTTAACTTTTAGACACCGTATCAATGAAGCCATCCAGAGAAGGAGAGACAACACCGTCTCCCCACATCAGCCGAGATCTATTAAATGCATTCAAGCTACCAGCAAAGCATCAAGTGCTCAGCAAATAACAGGGAAACCCTGTCACCAGCAGGTTTTACATCATGGCACTCAGCTAACTTCACATTGTCTCACCTCCAAGCCAGGATCTTGAACCGCAGGTCACAGATGCACAGGTTTTTTTTCTTCTACCACTTACTATTCACCTCACTTAATATTAACCTATTGACTTTCTGATACTCCTTAGAACACCGATTAACTGAACATCATTCACTTCACCTCCAGGAACGTGGAAGCATTGGCTGGAGCTTGAATGGAGACAAAGCCCGTAATGCCTGACCGTGCCAGGTTAACCACAGGTCACGGCCAGAGAGGAGAGCGTGGCATCATCATCGCAGGGCTCGCACCAAGCAGCCTCCGCTGTGATGAACACACCATCCACACAGCCACGGGGATGGAGACCTGGACCATCACACACCAGCGAGGATTTCCCTGGAGGGAGCACAAGTGCATCTGCCTTCCCTCCCCTTGCTACCTTTCAAAAAGGGTCTTGCGAGGATTTAGGAAAGTTTTAATGGATTTTTCCCCCAAGATTCAGGCGTGTTTTTGAAAGACTGCCACCCTTGCCCACGATAACTTTTTTATGGAAATGAGTTTATTCTGGTGCATTGGCTGCTCCAGACCACGATGGAGCAGTAACAAACGGCACCGGAATTAACGAGAAAATACATATACCGGTATAACGCATATATGGGTATAAAAGAGAACAGGGAGGGAGCAGATGACCAGGAATAAGGGGTTCAGAGGGATTTCTTTACCCCTGTCGATACACGGCGCTAGGCACCACCTCCGGGCTCGGGCACAGCCGCGTCCCCGGTAGGACCGGCACCGCCGAGCATCACCCCGCGCCCGCAGCCCCCGGGGAGACGAGCCCAATCCCCCCGCTCCGCGCATCCTCCAGGACCGCGGGGATGCCCGGGGGACGCCCAGCCCCGGCGACACCCCGCATCCCCGGGGGGGTGCAGAACCCCCTGCCCAGCCCCGGCCACTCACCAGCCCTCGCAGCTCCGGTGCCTCCCGGCTCACGGCGGGGGAATCCACCCGGCTCCCGGCACCATGGAAAGAAATCCGGAGCCGGGCGCCCAGCTCACTCCTCCGCCTCCCCGCAGCCTCCTCCTCCGCCGGCTCGGCTCAGCCCCGCCGGCCCCTCATGCCCCCGCAGCCCCTGTCCGAGCCCCGGCTCCCGCCGCCCCGGCATCCGCCCGCCGCCGAGCCCGGGCGCGCTCCCCGCCGAGCC
>VZTO01003786.1:0-26175 GCA_013400615.1 Syrrhaptes paradoxus
TTATTTGTCATGAATTCTGCAGCTGTAGAAACAGGTCATTAATATTACCTGTAAACTGTACCCTAATAATTGTGTGCAATGTTTAGAAGTAGAAAGCAGGTAAGCCATTTTGTCTCCAGGGCTGTCATTTGAGAGTGTCAGAAAGAAATTCTAGTGATTGTTGGCAGCTTCAAAGGTCTGTGAGAGGCTGACTTAATTGTTCATTGAAAATGAAGACAACCTAGGAAAATTAAGCCTGAATGCCCAAACTCAAAAATGTCTAAAATAGTTTTGGAGAGCAAGAGTAAAATTCTGAACCTATCGCTTTGAGTGGATTCTTTAAGGTGGCAGAAATTGGGACAAGCACTTCCCATTTAACTGAGGACTAAAATCACCACCCAGCTTTTAAAATCCAGCCTTAGTTTAATTTTCAGAGTCAGTGAACTGCTTTACCTTGATGCAGTAAAGGAACTGCAGAACATACAGATGGACTGCGCAGAATCTTTCTATCCCTGACAGAAACATGCTGAGCCTGATCAGCAGCAGGTTGAAATCTGAAGAAGACTGAACAACTTCTGTGGAAGAAATTTGTGGATGATAAACATCTATTGTAAACAAGATCCCTTCTGTATGTTAACAGGCATCCATGTAGTTTCTTGTCTTTTTAAGACCAAAAAGTGGTAATGGAATGGGGAAAAGAAAAATGAATATGACTGCATGGGCCTGGTTCAACATGAAATATACTCTGTGAAGAAACTCTGCATCTGAAGTTGAGGTACTGAAGTAACACCCAGTTAATCAGCNATGAGATTGTATAAGTTTCCTATATAGTTTTCTTGATCATAGCTTCTTATGAGGTAACACTGTTTCTGTCAACTGGATTGCAAGAATTTGCTGAGGTTATATTTCATTGATTTTAATAAAGAAAATGGAATATGCAAAAACCTAAAATGTACGTTCATCGTGTGGCTAACCTTGAGAGAGCTTTATATGACAGCATAGGAATTAAACTTGTCTTGCATCTATCTGTATGGTCTGCGTCCCCCCTCTTAGTGTTATATACCCAGAATTTTTCTCACACCTTCCATTTCTTTTATGTAGCTCTTCTGGAAATTAATAGTTTTGGGCTGATTGCTAGGAATCCTTTTCACTGCAGATTTCTTTCTGATAGGCTGCAATGATTCAGTAGCTCGTACATCACCAAAGAGGAGTCCTGGAAATCTCAGTCAGAAAAGTTGTTCCTGATTATGACTTCCTTTAGAAAGAAAGATATGAAAGTCAGCACTGATGAGCAGCTTAGGGAGGAAGCCTGGACAGAGATCACACGACACAGCAATTGTAACAAAATTCTTTCCTGCATGCGCGATAAGAAAGTGGACAAGTTTTTACAGCTATCAAAAAGAAACAACACACACAGGAGGAATAAGAAGACCCAGAGTTATTAGTTTTTATGGAAAGTCTGTCTAGCATGACCAGGAGCAAGTGCAATAGGATAGAATGACTTTGTAAAGACTGGAGGACAGAGAAATGGAGATTTTCTTGACCTTCTCCAAATGTACAGTGCCTCCAAAATGTTGCATTATTCTTGCTTCAGGGGCAGGTGGCAATATGCTGAAGCAGAAGCATCAAAGTGAGAAGGAGGTCCTCTAAGCTGAAGAAAAACAGAAATAACATCTTCAAAGGAGAGGAAGAATCTGGGTACTGAAGACAGGGAGTTTTGATGCTGGACAATAAAAAAGCATTTCACACATGGGCATGCCATGGGGAGATAAAGAGGAAACCTGGCCAAGAATGATAAGAAAGGATGTAGCTTAGGTACTGGAGCCTCTGTGGAAGTGTACAATATATTGTAAGTCTGTTGAATCCCCAGGAAGATTGTTGATATCCTAACCAGTGGCTGCACAGCCTCTGGCACCAACACTGAAGGCAAGTTAAAGACAGCATTTGCAACAGCAGGATTAGTCTCTCCAACTACCTGATGAGATCACACAGTAATGGATGGGAGGGATGGAGGGGCATCAGAGAACATGAAACTTGACTAAGTCCTCTTGCAGCAGACACTGGGGAAATAATTAACAGGCACATGGAGATACCTGTTCTTCAGATCAAGACAAAATGAGGAGAAGCAGAACAAACTGGCCCATCTGAGAGCCAAGAAGGGGATTGTGTCTATAGAGCAAGCTGGCTACACCCTAAATCCAGCCCCAGATGCCTGCAAATAGCTAAAGAATGTAGAGGTCAAACCTGCGGCCTTGATAAAAGAGCTGGTAACGTTCAGAAAAGGAAGCTATTTCAGCAGGGCAAAATGTAACAGCTGGCAGAACACAAAAGCTGCCTGTTTTTTTTGGTGTAAAAGCACAGTGCAAAGCAAACCCCAAACTGAACAATCTAGTGAGAGGAAGACAATTTAGGTGCTACAGAGCAGACAGCAGTGTCTGTAAGTGTGAAAGTCAGCAGGCAATTCTGTGCAGCTGTGGAAAGTTTTGGGTTTGAATAGAGATCTTTCATTCTACAGTATGAGTTCATCTTGATGTCCAGGGAAACTCGAGATCTGAAGAGACACCTTTAAAGCTCACCTGCAGAAGGTGCTTCTCCAGCTGTATAAAGAGAGCAAAAGCAAAACCTGGTCTCAGTCTTACCTCTGGAAAAAGTCACTCCTGGAAAAGTAAGTGTAAAAGAGGCATTTCTTGCCTGCTGGAAAGCAAGTCCTTGTAGGCTAGCATGGACACACAAAAGCTCAGCAAAGGCCAGAGATGGGAAGAGAGGAGGAAATGGTTCAGAAAACAACAACAACAAAAAAGCATGACTCTTTCTTTAAGGTCACTGTAGTTCATGGCAGACAGGAGGCCTGTATCCTTCCTTCTCATAGATGTGGAGATGCTGTCAGGAAAAGGACTGAGGCACTCTTCCCAGCTCTATGCTGGAAATTTGATGTGTACAGAGTGAGCTGGAGGAAACTGCTGCGAGGCTGAAGAACCTAAAACGCACCTTTACTTGGGTGGAGGCCAAGGGGCTTACTGACCTGTGAAGCTAGGTAAAGAAAACTTTCCAGGGCCTGAGGATGACTTGCTCTGAGTATAACTCTTTTGCTAGCATCAGAGGCAAGGGACAGCATGTCCCATTCCTCTATGGTCCTTGGTCATACTAGCACTGAAGCAGGCTGTACAATTATGGACTAGTCCCTTTCTTTCCTTCTGGTTCACAGGATGGTGTCGAACACCTGACAGTGCATTTCCTTCCCTTCTTGAGTGTCATTATTTAGTGAAGGAAAAACATCACTTCCTAAAACACATCTCCTTGCCCGTAAGATTTGCGCTGAATGCTGTTGGCTACTACTCTAGAACTGTGGGTGAAAGATTTGTTAATCAGGGATTGCCTTTATCTACAGTTAAAATTTAGAGGGGTCACTGCTAGTGCATGCAGTCAAATTCCCAAGCACACATCTCCACTAACTTAGTGGAGTTACTCAAATACATGCTCTCTGTGCAAATGACTGAAGCTTTTGTAGTGATGAGCCCAGTGTAGGAGTCCTTATTCAAGAAAAAGTTGCATTGAGTTTCACAAGGGCTGACTGAGTCTTAAACAGTCAAATTGTGATCTATCTGGTTTAAGAAACTAGAGTAGTGCAACTGATGTGAAATGGCATTTGGCTGGCCACAAGTAAATTTTTGTGAATTGATTGAAAATTGAAAAATTTTAACTTACATCTCAAGGGTTAAGTTGGTGAAATTTACATCCTACTTGTTCCATTTTACACCAGTGAAGATTTGTCCATCAGTACCTAAACTGATGTTAGATAAAACCACATTGCATCCTTATAAGCAGCTCTGTTTGCCTTTGATCAGGTTCTGTGTCAACTAGGCTTTGCTTCTGTTTTGTGATGAATTTTTGCTCTGTTGTTCCATGCACTGTGGATGTTACTAGCATGATATTTATCATGGGAGATGAAATGCAGAATTTTTAAAGCATGAGCTTTGTTCACATTGAACTTTTACATTCTGAATAGCTACCCATCCAGTCACATTGCTTGCACAGAAACCTGGACTCATGCAGGTCAGTCTATCCCTATAAAATTTGTCTGGCAGTGCACATGTGATGCACACCAAAATATTTCTGCAGGAGTCCTGGTTTTGGCTAATTTTTAAAAGATAGACAATTGCACAGAGGAAGGCTGAAATGTTAACACAAATATACATTCATGCTGCATGCCATTATAAAGTATACCTCTGGGGAATCTGAGAAAGGAAGAAACAATGTAAAATTAAAATTGCTACCTTACATAAGCTTCCAGTATTTTAGTTGGCAATGCTATGTGTTTTCTTTGCTCTTCAAACTATAGGTTAGATCCATGGTTGGGAAAATCAGTTTATTTCTGGCAAAGTCAAAGAATTTTTGCCACCTAAGTATTTGGCTGCATGTTTATTTTACATCCAAAAGGTAGTAATTTTGTTAACAGTGAGCTTCATAGCACCTTGTTGTATATAGATAACTGCACATGTAATTTTGATTATATTTAATGCTAAGTGTTTGTGAGAAATTACAAGGCTATGCTTGTGGCAATGGGCTCTCTTCTTAAAATAACAGCAGTCATTTGGCAACTAACCCTCAGGAGAGATGGCTGTTAATGTAACAAGATGTGTTACATTAAGAAACATTACCCATAACTGCTTGAATTGTGGCTTGCTGGTATCTGAGCTTCAATGTATTTATATTTTATTTAAAGGACTTTGAAGCATCTTATTAATGACTTCAGACAGTTTGAAGCCTATATTTATATTGAAAGATGGAGAGGACGAAAGCAAGCTCTTTTGCCCCCAGCAGGCTCTGGACAGGCCTGCAATGTTCTTTGGTAGGAGGGCAGTAACTTCCCAGGTTCACTTCTTCACATGGCACAGATAAGCACTTCAAATCTTCCCAGCTGCAGGGCACAGTGGAGGACACAGGGGTATTTAAACATTAGCCAGTGCTTCTGTTTCTCCAGGTGGAACACCTAAACCACAACTAGTATGGGAAGTATGGGAAGAAAAGTGAGCATGGCAGGTTGCAGTAAACAGCATGATGCAGTCGTACTCACCAGGCTGGAGTGACTAACTCCCATATTATGAAATATAAATTGAAGCTAGGATGCTCAGTGAGAGCTTATGTTGCTATAATAACAATGCAATTTCTTCCTACTAAGTTATGAAGCTTCTTCCAGGAAGACTTATGAAAGCTGTCACCATCCTCTGAGTCAGATATTTCAAACCAAGGGAGAATAAAACAAGACAGAGCAGATGCTTGAAATGCAGATTAACCTTCAGTGTATACCCCAAGATACAATAGTGAGGGATCTTGAATCAATGGTTGTGCTACAAAACTGTCAAGTATAGAAAAGAGGTGAACAAAGCTCTTTGAAAAGTAATTTTCTGAACAGAAGTAGCACTAATCTGCTATCTTTCCTGCCCCCTGAATTTAGTCCAAACTAGGTCATGTAGGGCTAGAAAGTGCTTGGATTTCCAGATGAAGTATCTCAACAGTTGACTGCAAAAGTTGTATTAAACTGTGGTTTTCTTTATTGCTGAAGTCTGTCTTAGACCTCTTCAGTTTCTACCAAGGCATTTCTTGATGTGCTTGACTAAGCCCATGGTCTTCTCTGGTATCCTGGCTTCAGGAGACATCAATCTTGCGGGTTCAACAATGGTGTGTTTTGCCTTATAGAAGTTACAAATACAAATAAACAACTTCCTCATCAGCAAGAACACAGGGTGTTCTCCTATTTTCACTTCCACCCCTTAATCCCACTACATAATGTCTTTTTTTCATGAACAGCATTTACATGTCCTCTGACCGCTCGGTAGCTGGTGTAGCTGCAGTCTCTTTGCAGTTCTGTAGTGCCTCCCTTGCACCCAGCCTTGGACCCTAGTGTGGGCTGTTTGTTCATACTTGCAAATGACATTGCAGTGAGGGAATAGGATGAAGGAGAAGACTTTGGAAAAGAGTAAAGGATCAAGTCTAACCTGAAAGTGCATGTCGTGGAAACTGTGTATTGGGTGTAACTGGCAGGCTTTTAGTAGCAGGGGGCTGCAAAGGACGAGGCAGCGAACTCCTCTGTGCCAGTCACAGCTGCTTTCAGCCAGCTTAGAAAGGAATGAAAAGAAGCCAAAACCTCAACTAATGAGAGCAGCATATGGCACCTCTGCTCAAACACATTTAAGAAAGAGCATTAGCCTCTAGGGCAGGAGACACTGGAGGAAAGTGAGGGCATGTGCTAGGAGATGCAGGGGGAGGAAGTGGAGGAGATGTGTGGAAGGGAAAGACACAGTTCTGGAAGGAGGCACTCCAGGCCAGAGCACGGACACCTTGGAGGGAACTCAGGCCCATGGAGGACCCACTGTGAAGCAGGGAAACAGTAAGAGGTAAAGAACAGTGGAGGAAAATGAGTAAGAAGCAAGGAACAGCAGCAAGAAACTACTACATGCGGACTCCAACTTTACAGATTGCCCAGTGCCTCACAGAAGGAATTGGGAAGGACTGAGCATAGCACCTATTGAAAGCAAGGGATGCTGAGACTAGGAAGAGGGTAGAAGAGGTGCCTATCTGGAGCTGAGCTTGAGGAGGGAGGAGAAAAGGTCTTTCTCCAAGTGTTTGATTGTTTATGTCTTTTTTTCCCCTCAATAAATTAAAATAAGCAGAATTCCCTGACTGAAACTGCTTTGCCTGCAAAGACCTGTCACACCTTCCACAGGACACAAAAGCCAATGTAATGTTTGCTGTGGATGTAAGACTTGGGAGGTACAAATATCTCTGAGAAATCTGTAGGAGTCGCATGTTCTCATCCACTCTGAAAACTCAAGCCACTGAAATATAAGTATAGTCAGTGTTATTCTTAGAAACTATTCCCATTGAGGCTATTGACTGTTTTTGTACAGCCCAGCTATTGGATCTAACTGTGCCCCCTTGCCTTGTCATCCCTCTTGTACTGTTTGTTGGTTTCTTGACTCCCAGAGGCCTGATGCCACTGTCATGCAACCGGGAGAATGCAAAAGCAGATAAATGCTGTCCAGTGGTGCTTAAAGATTTCCCACCATTCTACAGGTATTTTAACAGAGCGAAAGAAATAAAATGCTCCATTTGCTTCTCATGAACAGCTGTATATTAGCTGTTTTGTTGGAAAATGTTGTCCAAATGCTTTAACAGTTGGCACAGATATCGATTTCCAGAATTTTAAAAACCCAGCCTTCTGATTATATTGAAAAAACTCACATTGTCCTTAGAAGAACCTGGTTTAAGGAGACACCAATAGCAGGGCAATTTTCAGCTCTTTGGTAATGATGTAGCACTGTTTCCACTGATGTCAAGTCACTAATTCTTTTGAAAACCCCTTCCAGTGTACCCCACTTTTTCAAACTCTCTGCTGTGTGGGATGAGCCATAACACTCTGCTGTTAGTAAACTAAATGTACTCTTTCTCCCTGTGTTCTGAGTAAACATGCTGATATTTTAGAACATAAAATTATAATCCAGCAAATGTTTGGAAATGTGTAAAGATGTAAAGCTCTAGTACACAGTGAAAAACACACAGCTGCATTTATACATTAAGGACCCGTTTTTTATATATGTTTTACGACCAGATGAATGTACAAACAGAGTGAATCTGCTTTAAGCCAGTGAAGTTACATAGCAGCTACATTGGGGAGACCAAGATCAGAACCAGGAGCTTTTCCATTTTGGCCATCCCTGAGTCCTTCTGTGGGATGGTGACTAAGGAAAGGAGCTTGGGTCACTACTGAAATGAACATGTCAGCTTTTATTCAGTGTAGAAGGGCCTGCATTATTAATTTGAATATTAACTGCTATCTATGAGAGTCCAGTGCACAGTATTATTTCAGATTACAATCAGTCCAAACTCTTTGGAGTTTGCTTTCAGGTATTTGTATTTTTATGCTACTCAAAGAAATACAGTGGTGGTAGGCTGAGTATTGAAATACAAGTCAGGAAACTTGAAGATACAGTTCCTTGAGTAACCATGTATGATTCAGATTGCTCATAATAAGGGAAAGCATTAACAGCCTCAACAATAGCATCAGCCACTTCACTGCAGAAAAGCAAGGGCAATGCATTATGTCTGTACAGGGAATTGTAATTTGGAGTTACCTGCCTTCTGTGCATTACTTGTTTTAATTCAGAGGGCATTTTATGCATTGAAAATGCACTGCTACACTTTCACAGATTGCGCTGCAGTAAGTCCCTCTGCCCTATAACAAGAAAAAAATTTGAAAGGGGTTGCATGATGTTTCTAGAGGAGAAGCCAACTTGGGAGGAACTATGACACACTCAGCCATCTGGGAATTTGGTAATTGCTAATATCAGTAACACAGGCCATTTCTCAGGTAGCTAAAACATGCCGTGATTTATGGATTTTTGTGTTTGGAGCAAGTCAAGTTGGACACTATGAACCTTTAAAAAGAAATATTATTTTTTTTAAGTTTGTGAACGGTTGTCAATTTCTCCAAGCACTTACATGACAGATTTAATCTTTATTTATGGGTAAGTATCAAAATGTTAGCTTTCACGGTTCCTTGCCGTTTCCTTACTGTGTCATAGAGGACGAATTCTGGTCCCATTGAAGTTGGTCAGTACTGATTGATTCCTGCCAGGCCAGTGCTGTTGTTGCGCGCTGTAGTTGGACAGCTGAGGATGTATCTGTGCCCAACTTGTACCGGCTCAACTCTGAAGATGCAGGGAGTGGAGAAGACGTGGAGCTGAGGCTGGTGAGACCACAGTGACTTCACAGGTAACCCGGGGCCAGCACGGCAGCGAGACACGAGGGGCTGGGATGGTTCTCAGGCACCTGGGAGCGCGGAGTTTCGCAAACAAAGCAAAGCAGCTAGCCCACGCCACCCGTGTCCCGCCGTGGGGGGGCTGGGGCGGACACCCACAGCCCCGCAGTTTGTTTTTTGGCTACAATATGCCCGCCCACATGCAAATCGCCGCGTCCCCGCCCCTCCCTCACCAAACGGCAGCCGCTGCGGAAGGAAAAGGAAAAAAAAAGGAGGGAGGGAAGAGAAAAGGAGAGAAGAAAAGGAGAAGGGAAAGAAGAAAAAGAAAAGACAAAAAGGAAGGAGGACGTCAGAAGAGCAGGGAAGGGAAGGGGCAAAGCACCCTCCTGGGCGGCGCCGGCAGGGGAAGGGGCGGAGGCGCCGCCACGGGCAGTTCCGCGCCGCCCTATAAGAGGCGCTGCGGGCGCGAGCGTACGGTAGCGGGGACGGAGCCGGAGCCGGGAGAAGAGCAGGGTTGGGGACGCAGACAGGAGGAGGAGCGGCGGCTGGGCTTGGCTCCCCGCGGGACGGACGGAGGCTGCAGGCTGGGGAGGTAGGCGGCGGGGAGGACGCGCTACGGGCAGCTGCCGGGGCGCCTTCCCCGCCTGTTCCCGTTCCGCCCGGAGCAGGCGGCATAAAGCGAGGGGAAAAAAGCAAATTAGTGTTTTGGGCTGGTTGGGTTGTTCGTTGTTGTTTGTTTTCCGGCGTGGTGCCGCTCGCTGTGCAGAGCGTGTCGGGAGGGTGGTTCGGAGGATGGCACACGGGGAAGCAGGGATCGGGAAGGGGCTAATAGGGGGATTTTCTTGCTGTGTGCTTATTTTTTTTAATAATTATTTTATTTTAGCTTATCCTGAGCGAGGCGACTCTAACTTGGCAGCCGTGGGGCGGCTCAGCTTACCCCTGCTTCTTCCAGTCCTGGTGGGTGATAGAAGATGAGTGGGAGGGTTTTCGTCCCCTGCGCTTCTCCGTGAATCCTGTGAAGTCGTGGGGAGAGAGGGGAAGGGAGGGCCTTTGGATAAGAGGGAGCGTGAAAATAACAACTCCATCCCGCCGCTTTTGTGATGGGCGGGAGGTTCAGTTGGACGGAACGAATCTTGCTTCTGCGAGCCAGGCAGTTACGAAGCCTGGACTGCTACATTGCAACCCATCATCAGCCTGTTGTGAAGTATTGCTGCTTAGTTATGGAGATGCACGGCTGCCCAGATGCTTAAAGTGTATCAGAAAAGAAACTCCGATCCTAAATTAAAAGTTCATATTAAACAGTATTTTTGCCTGTTTTAAACATAAACCAAGAGTGCCTCTTTCCCCCAGCTGCTGCCTCTGGAGATTTTAAGAGTTTACAAATAACTTGCTTGGAGGATCAAAGTTGATTTTTAATGTGTTGGAATAGACCTTACTGAAACCAGAGGGATGTAAACATGCGCTTACATACTGTAAATGTGCTAAATTGAAGCTTAAAGATTAGTTGGACTTTCTTTAAAATTACTGATATGGATTAACACATAAAAATTTGTTTTGGAGGTGCCTTTGAAAATGAGTTGGTGCTTGTACTGGAGAGAACAGCCTTGTCTTGGATGTTCTGTTACCAACAGATGGCCATGCTTACTCTCGAAATGCTTTTGTAATGAAGCAGTCTCAGTTTTGAAAGGGGTCATGGTAGAAAAGAGTCAATGCAAAGGCTTTTTATGCTTGGCCTCTGTGGCACAGCTTGCCTTCCTAACAAGGGGGAATGGCAATGTGTGCTGAGACTTTCCAGCAACAGAGATCAGTGTGTGATTCTTTGATACTTCTGTAGGTTATTAAGCTGAGTGGGTGCTATCTGGGACTCTGCCTTGTGTTACTGGTGTAACGGATACAAATGCTATTCACTGTGCAAATCTGAAATTTAATTTATGTAAGAGTGGTGTGATACAGTCTGTATCTGGTATGGTCTGGACAAGTAAGGGCAGGAGTCTGATGCCTTTACTCATGACATGGAGCAGCTTGTTTCTTATGTAATCATAATTTCTTAGGCTGATCATGGTAAGAATTCAAAGTCAGCTCTTAGCAAAGAGTGGATAAAAGTTTGCTAGTGTGGAATACTGAATTTTTAAGTTAAGAATGTCTAGCTTTAAACGTAACTGATGCTTTTTTATGCATATTGTAGGTGTTCTGAGGAGATACCTGCTGGCCTCTGGTTTGCGAGAGATCCCAATTGCTGTCATCTGGGGTTAGAGTGTAATAATCCAGCAGCTAGCCCCAGCCATTCACAATGACTTTCCCCTGATAAATTGCTGCTGGAGTCCACTTAGCCATGTGGTATCTATGTGAAACAAACACCTCAGGTGTAGCTGTATGTAAGATTTTGGCATTTGCAGGAGTCATGGTAATCTTTTGTGTATCAATTCCAAATTTGCTCGGAATACAGCTGCTTAGCAGTGCAAGCAGGTACATTGAAAGTTTCTTAATGGTCTTTTCATCCAGTGAGATTGAGGCACATTTATAAATCAGTTTGCCACAGACAGCTGCTGATAAAGCTTTTTGGTAATGCTAAATTTGTTTTCGAAACCTAGTGTAGCTCCATTCTATGGGTGTGAGGTAAGGCTTGGTCTGGCACCAGATTCAACATTTACCATCATGGTGTAGATAAAAGTGGCTCCTAGTGAAATGCTGAACTACAGAAGATGAAGTGCCATGAGTTTAAAAGAAAGTCAGTGAAATTATTTTGGCCTTTGTTCCAGGAGCAGCCTTTTCTCTAGCATTTGTCAGGCTGAACTTCTCCCTGGCTGTGCAAGGGTCAAACAGTCCGCTGTGATTCAGGAGTGAGCCTCAATGGCTTGAGGAAATCAGCTGTGGACCCTCTGTACAGATTCTGGGCTGAAGCATTCTCATGTGTTAATCAAGTGTAATATACACAGTTCAGAAAGCAAGTCTTTCCTTGCCTTCATGTCTGCAAGGCTGTGGACTTGCCAGTGAGCTCACCTGGCAGAGTTAGATCCACAAAGAACAGGAGGAGGACTGGTACTGAACTCATCCATCTGTGGCCAGACATGATCAGTTTTGCTAATGTTTATCATGTGCATTGCACAATACAGACATAATATTTCTTAGGGTGTGATTTCTTCACAACTTTAATCCAGAGTAATTGAAAGTTGCTGGTGAACTAGTAATGGACCTGCTTCATTTTCCCCTGACTGCCCGTTCTCTTTTCTCTCCCCATCTGTTTCATCCTTTGTGCTGGCACTGGAGTTTACCAACCCAGGGTGAGTAATTGATAATAAACTCTTTTTGCTTGGTGACTTTTTTTCCAGCATCTGGTGTTCAGAGTCTTCTCATGGCTTTGTGGGAATGGGTGCTAGCACAAAGATGATGACAGGAGTGGAGCAGAAAAGGAGACAGACTACCCCTTTGTTTAAGTAACCTCAGAGCAAGCACCCTTGCAGTTTATATAGATCTCCTATGCTGGGCAACACACCAAATCCTGAAGTAAGTCCAGAGGCCATCGCTGATGAAACACCAGTGTATTTCTATTAGACTGGTTATTGTGGATGACCCCTGCTTTGAGAGGGGCTAGAGTCAGGACCTGCTGTTCAGTACAATGTATTTTGTACATATAATCTATTTTGCTTGTTCACCTGAGGCAGCTAGGGATACTCTTTCTCCAGGTCTGACATGGTAGAAATTTGCACTCTGAGATTCTTATATTTATGCCAGCTGAGGATCTGAATCCTGAAGGCTTGAAAGTTTTCTGTGTAGTTAATAAACATGCATGTCTGCAGTTACTCGTATTAGGAGTATAGATTAAAAATATCATGGTAAGACTCCACTTCTAGTGTTTAAAACATGAACATCACAAAACTAAAATATTTAATATTCTGTAGCTACATGTCTTAGATTTCTGTTGGCTGTACAAAAGTTATACAGAGCAACTCAGAAGAATTACCATTATTTGAACTACTGACTAGAGTACCCTGTTCTCTTTTTTTTTCGGGTGTGTTTCTTTAAAATAGATGGCAGCAAAGCTAGTCCTGTCTTTTTTAGTACTTTTCATTGGGGGGAAAAAGCATGTGAGCTTGCCTGAAGGACTGAGACCGAGACAGATTAGGATGGAAAACTTGCTGCAGCTTTCCTGACACAACAGCCTAACATTGTAGGAAAATGGGAGCATTCATATCTTTATTCACTGGGTTATTAGTGAAAAAATTTTATCATAGATAATAAGAATGCCCATCAGTTTGAATGGCATATCCACAAACAAGCAGACCTTTTTCCTCTTCTGTTATTTTCTGGAGGAGTGTTGCTTAGCAGAGCTCTACCTAGTGCAATGAGATTGGTTTGTGTTATGCTAACTTTGTTAGGGAAAAACTGGTGTTAGAAAAAAGAGAGCAAAAGAGCCTTTCCAAGACTATTCTGGTTTGGACCAGGTAGCAAGGTCATTCTCTGGGAAAGAACAAACAAAGTCAGAGCCTCAGATCACACAGTTCAGAGATCATTCTGGAGGCCTGGTTTCCTTTTTAGCAAATAGCAGGCAGGGCTGTATGGAAGACACAGGTGGCTAAAACCTCTTGCCACCCTACTTGCTTGGCTTCCTGAAACAATATCCAGTTTTACTAGCCGTGTCGAAGTGAAAGGTTACTGGGAGTGGGCAAGGAAGCTGTAACTAATACTCAATAGCATTCTTGGTTGGTAGCTTAGTAAAAGCCAAAATTAAGCCATGTGGAAGGACTCAGAGCAGCAGTGGTGGTGTAGGTGACAAGACAAGGACTAGGGACCAGGAGAACCTGGGTTCCCAGCACCTGTGCGACCTTCTTGTAATGACTTGCCTGTGTCTTGTACCTGCTTTCACCATTGTTGTAACAATGACATGACAAGAGTGTATACTTTTCATGGTAAAGCAAAAGTGTGTTTTTCTCACCTGCAGCAGGTAACATGTGTTTTTAAAGGCAGTAGACTTGCTAGTGTCAGCAACCTGGGTGTAAGTCCCAGATTTTCAGATGTAGGATCTGCTTTTCCAGGTGAAATTTTGTGCCTTTAAAAGAAACAGGCAAATTATCATGCATTTTCTGTTTTCTGAGAGCTGTATTCATGGGGAATATATTGATATTCTAGGGTTCTATTGATGGCTTTATTTTCTCTTCCCCATATTGTAATTATGCGCCCATAACAAGAGTTTGGCTATGGCTGCTGACAAAAGCAGAGTTAGGACGAAATCTGAATGGATTAAAGAAAACCCAAAGCTTTCCTCATCCAAACAATAAGCCAGCAGCAACCTCTTCTCAGTGCAGACACACAGACATTTCGTTCTGGTAGCAGTACAGGAGTCAAAGTTCAGAATCTGCTCCTCCCCTAAGTGAAATGTTCCTATTTAATAAATTAATCCTGCATTTGTATTTTTGTTCTACCAATGGGCAATGTGCTTTTTATTTAATTACTTTGTTTTCAAATATTTTAGATGTTTTAAAATTATTCTTTATTAAATTGGAGTAGCAATTCTTACTACTTTGTTTCCCAGCTCTCTCAAACCTATATTTAAATATCCATGCTAAAGTAAGCAATAGGAGTTTTTCTGCTGTCTTTGGAGAGATCTGGATTTGTTTCCTTCTTCCTGCAAACTGATACCATCACCTGTACACAATCTGTTTTCAGATTTCTTGAGATCTTATTTTTCCAAGGTTATTGTTTTGTTCTTCTGATTGCCATGTCTTCCAGAGCTTCATTCCCAGTTCTTGTGACATGCTTTTGATATTCTGTGCTGCTGCATCTATTTTCCCAATTGTGTTATATATAAAAACCAGACATAATTGCAGTCAACTAGGTTGTGGGTGCATGCTTTGACTCCAGTGGAACTTTCTCAGCAACATTAAGGATATCCTAAGTTCAACCAAAAAAAAGTATGTTTTGGATTCTATGTCCATTAAAAATTGCAAAATGTTTGTTTACTTACTGTCTTGTAAGTTTATTGCTTTTCCTTTTGGCATTTCATATGTCACTTCCATGCTTACATGAGGTGCTTGCTATTCTGAGTTGTTGGGTTGAAATTGAGTAGACCACAGTTGTTCACCTCTGTGCTCGATCCCTTGAAAGTATTGGAGCGAACTAGTAGAGCTGTCCTGAATCCTTTTACATCACAAGGTGCAGTTTAGGACATGGTTCTGTCATCCTTCTCTCTTGGATGTGTCTGTGAGTGATGTTAAAATAGGCATATGTTAGCCTGCTTTGAATGCCTGTTAACTGTCACGCTGACCTGAAGGCCTGAAGCTTCAGCAGCAGGGTTATGGTTGGTGCAGCTGGAGCTCAAGGATATAAAGTGTGTGGAACAGCTCTTTCCTCTGTGGATCAGGCAAAACCGGGGAGATTGGCACATACTTTCTGGCAGTGTTCCCAGCTAGCTGCCCTGTACCACACGTGCCACAGCAGGCATGTGGGCTGCCTCCTTATGTGTGCCAATTATTTTCTTATTCTTCTGTGAATAACTTTAGAGATAAGTAGTTATTGAATTCTGTACTGATTGCCAAGATTGTTCAGAAATTCATTCCTCTTTATAGCTGAAGCTCACTGATTTCAGAAGTGCTTGGACATCTGTCTATCACTTTAGTGAATTACTAGCTTCCAAATCTGTATAGTTAGATGGCAGCCATGTGGGAGCTGAGGTCTTGTTGTGGCCTTGTCTGCAGTAGGCTTTGAAGGATCAAACTCTGATTAAGCTGACAATAGCTGTTAAATACTGCCTTTGTCAGTTTACTGCTTTTTTTCTTTGACAATGTAATTTCCTTTCATTGTTCTAGAGGCTTTTTCTTGGCTCTTTTTCTGTATAGTTCAGGGATATTTTTGTTTCATCTGCTGTTACTTATACCTATGCCACAGATATCAGTGCAGTTGTGTAGATATCAAGCTTAACAGACAGCTTATTTTTTATGCCAGTGGATCTCAAAGGCACCTCTGGAATGTCTTGTACAGTATAAGCCATGTTGTGTTCTGATCTGGTACAGAATATGTGTGCTGGTTTATGGCATGGTGGTCCCAAATGGCAAAGATGAAGAGGAAAATAACAGTAAAGTTTCTTTTGTTGTTACAGGGGAGGCATTCACCTCAGACTGTAGTTTAATCTTGTACTGGGCACAGTTTGTATCCTTGTCTTCTCTCAAGATACAGAGCAAGTTACAAAAACAAGATGCAGGAGAAAACACTTGTTTTCAAAAAGATCCTTATGAATGTGGTGGCAAACCTACAAGGCTTGGTAACTTTGCTCAATAGGAGATACAAGCATGCCAGGGATGCGCCAGCCACTCTGCAGTAGGATCATGGTGCACCTGTCGGTGTTAACACTTGGTTAAACCAGAGCTGTGTCTGCTTTTGTCTAAGGTCATTCAATGACCAGTATGTGCTGTGGAAGGGGTGGTGGTCGAAAGTGTTTCTGTCCTAACACCCTCTGAGCTCATGAATTTATTTTCATAAATGTTGATGAGGCTGACTTTCTTGGGGGAGCCTTATCTTCCTTCTCCCCCTCAAGACTGCTGCCAAGGAGAAAAATACTTTCGCAATGTGAAATGCTTCACCCTTTTTCTTAGTTGCAAAGATAATGTCCTTAAACAGGATGTGTCATCAGCTGGAAAAAGTGACTGAGGCTGTATAACAAACACAGCTTTTTGCAGACTACATACTATAGTTGCTCAGAGATCAAAGCTTAATGGAATGAATTGAGCTCAAATGTTGCAATTATTATTTTAGCAGGATGTTCTATTTTTTTTAGATTCCACTAGAGAAGAGCTCATTCTTTGAGAGCTAAAAAAAAAATTCTGCTAATATGGACTATGGATTTTTGGACATTGGCCGTGATAAAGCAAATCAGCTTTTGTTTGTTTTTGCCAGATAGTGGACTAGATTTTGGCTTTTTTTTTTGTATGGGTAAAGTAGGAGACATTAACTGTAATGTTGAAAGTTGAAATGCTTCATGTATGTCAGCCTTCCAGTGGAAGCCGCTTTTTGTAAAATAGATGACTGCATTTCATCTTGAGTGTTGTACTTGACATTTAAGTAATTCCTCTTGCCTGAGTGTGTGCCACAGTCTCTTGCATGGGCTTTCCTTTGGGTCAGTCTAGCTATAGTGCATGCAAGCTTGACGCCTTCCATTGCAATGGAGGTGTGCTTGTTTTCACCAACAAGTCTTTCAAGCATGCTAGCAGTACTGAGAACCACTTGTGGTGGTAGGCCTTGCTCCCCTGTGACTGGGACAGGTTTTCAAAATGTGGCATGTTATGTCACAGGAGAAGCTTGTAACACACCAGCTGTTTCTGAAAAGGTGTGTGTACACTTGATCTTTGTGTCAATGTCTGAGGAGGCACTGAGGACTTTGGCAACTGTAGTCCAGTTTGTTTTATGGCCTACTGTGTAAGGTAGTACTTGACTATTTGGGCAGCTGTTCCCTGTGGTCCATTTCTCATTAGTAGGGGTGGGCCTGCCTGTGGCCCAGAAATACATCTTAGCAGTTCAGCTTTGACAGAAGAGGGAAGACATGGTCTGCCAAGTTTAGATCCAGGGATTTTGGTCCTCATGTTAATTCTGGCCCAGGTCTTTCAAAATGACCACCTGTTCAGTAGTTCATAGTGGAGCATTCAAGAAAGACTCGCACATACTATACTGACTTTGGAAAAATCCATTTGCTCAGTCCTAGCTGTGTGTGTGTGCTGCCTTAAGGATCCTGTGGATGAGTGAGAGGCTTTGTGTCCTAGTTTTGTCTGGACCAGAAGTGGCAGGTTGCTAGAGGGATTCCATGAGACTGTTTCATCAGCTTCCTGATGTTTTGGCACTACCCTCTAATATTAGTTTTACAAAATTTGATGTGTTCCTCAAGGAGGGAAAATGAGTTAAACTGTTTGGATTATCGTGAAGGTGAATCTTAAGTGTCTGTCGTACAAATCATTGTTATTTAAAGGGCAGATGGATGGCCATGTTGAAAGCAGTGTGCTAGTTGTTCTCCAGTGCTTACTAATACTAAAACCAAGTTCAGAACCTGTTTACTACATAACCTAAGGCCAGGTGGTCAGTGTGTGTAAAGAGATCTATACTAGTAGAGAATCTTGCCAAGAATTCTCACCCAGATATTGTTTTTTGTGGTCCTAATTAAACTCTTGCCTCCTGACAGAAGCTCTCTAATCCCGTTGTTAGCAACAAGGAGTCGGTGTAAACCCTGTGATGTGACCTTGGTGATTTTGAAGAGGAAAGCACTTCTCACTGAATGACTTTTTAGATGGAATAGGAAATGTGGTGTCCAATATTCATTTGGCAAATGGGAGAGAAATTATCTCTGTGAGGGGGTTGTGAAAGACTTGCTTCTACTGTCTGTGTGGCTTGACTGATAATGATCCTGTATCTCAAGCAGCAGGCTCTAGGTTCAAAGCTCACACCTCCAATGCTGATCCTGCACTGCTTGCAATTGCAACAGTCTAGCAGTGCTTAAACTAGGATACAGAACGTGTAGGATCTGGTGGTTATATTCTCCTCTCTGCTTTTGCTTTGCTTGTGGCCTCAGGTGAGTTGTTTGAACTCTGTGCTGCTAAAGCTTTTCATGGCACCTTTTTGTAACTTAGTTCAGGCTCTTCAGGTTAAAAAATTACCTTAAAAGAGGACACTTATTCCTATAAAATTATCAATGTTTGGGTGGCAGCTTTCCCTCTTTTCTAGAGCTCCAGTAGATGTCATAAGTTTTGACTTCCTGAAAGTTGTAGAAATGGGAATGTCAGATTGCCTCCTATGGGTTTTGCAAGTTTTGTGCGAGTTGCTCTCATCAGAGTGGATATTACTTCTGATTCTTATGTAGTGGCTGTTTCTGCTGTGGATATCTCCAATTATATCTTTAACAGCAGGATAAAAAATTGCTTGTATTTGCCTCATCTCACAGAATTGGAATTAATGCTAGTTTTGATCCTTGTCTCATTTGAAGTGGCATAGATGCAAAGTGCTTTTTGCTTTCTGGGAATTGTGGAAGTTACAGTGAAGATGCCCTCCAAATACTTGTGCCTTGAGAGCTTCTTATGGCCTTGCACAGTCATAGGTTATAGAAAGTGATGTAGTTGTGTGAGTCTCGGTTGTAGCTACTATGCTGGAAGAAGCAAAGTCTGGTGCTCTGCAGAGAAGTGGCCAAGATGCTAGACCTTGATTTGGGAGGTGTGGATTTAATTCTGGACTCTTGGCTTAATCTGTACATCTGTTACACAAACGTGCATCCAGGCCACTAGTTCTCTGATGGTTTGTCTTTCTTGAGTCAAAATGTCAGTTCATGAGGCAAGCAGGTACTGTGGTACCTTGGTGTTCACAGCCCTTGTGGGGACCTGCTCTTAACTGATAGTGTGTGGAGTGCTGGGGGACTTTGGCCTTGGATCTGGGCTTTGCAGAGTTGACATGGCTCATGATATTGATTGCTCCACAAAATACAGCATGACACTGCCTAAAGGAAATGAAATCTTAAGATATCTGAGTTCCCAGAGAGGGCTATGGTGTTTGTGGTTTAGTTGCCCCTTTTCTTCCAAAGTTGGTCTTGTTTGACTTGATACATGTGTAGGCAAAAGCTATTGGAGTTCAGCAGATGTGCAACTTTTCATCTGAGGCAGAAAGTATAAAGTGCTGTACTGTGTCTGCTTATGGGAGAGAAATACCACTGGCTCCAGTAAATCAAACCTGTGTTGTGCCCAGCAAATAATGCCTTTTTTCCTTTCATAAGGGCATAATCTCTAGATATCAGATTGGTACTCTCCACAGCTGCTTGGTCTGCGGAGAGCTGCCAGTGGTGGTAGCTTTTTTGATGTAGAAAATCTGATCAGGATAATGGGACAGAGGCTGCTAACTGATTTCATGGAGGACACTGAGCCTTCATCAACTAGTAAAAGCTTTTAGCTTTGCTTACCAGGACAGGGTTTAAGCCATTGCTAGAGACATAGAGGGTTCATAGCCTTCCTGAAATCTTCCAGTCTCGTAAGGTTTGATAAGTTTGCTTTGTTCCCTGTCTAAATAGTGATTTCTTTTCTCTAGGGGAAAGGTTTTTTGCCCTCAAAAGAAAGCAAACAGCTGCATTGTTTGCAGAAAGCTGCTTTTGAAGGCTGTTTTATGTTTGCTTAGTACAGACACCAGGCATGGGGGTGGGAAATTGATTCTCTGCCACTTGAGCTTTTTTCCTCTTCAAATCTACAGCTGTAAAAATACATCTCCAAGGTCTGGAGACTCTTAGCATACCAGGTAATGGGCTCTTCAACAGTGATTCTAGTTCCAAGTAGTGGGTAGCACTGATCTGGAAAAAAAAGGGTTGGTCAAAGTATGTGTTCCACTGTCAGTGTTCTTAGATGTTGCCTTGTAGCCTAGCTTTCTTTAAGAGTAATTTTCTGTATTGCTTGCTGAGATGGAATTGCAGACCTGTACATCTGGAGGGTGTGCAGGGTTTCTGCAGCAGGGGGAAATGTTGTGTGCAGGGAGTCTTCTGCAAAGGCAGACCATGGGTTAAGGCTGTGGATAGTGTGCTTTAATTGTGCTGGTGGGTGTTGTAAGTGCTTGTCTGGGCAAGTAGAGAAAGTCCTGATGTGGTGTTAGAACTTCTGCCCTTTCTTCCTATGGATAGGAAGGTATGTGCAGATGGCTTTGTACCTTCTGCCCACCCACTGATGTTCAGCCTGCAGAATCAGTGGACACAAGCTCTTTTGTAATTGTAAGGGGAAGCTTTTCCCTAGGAAAAGACTGGTGGAAGCTCTTTTAGAAGATCTGTGAAAGTATTGGGTTGTCTTTTTACTTGATCTCTCCTTTATGTCAGGAATTGAGAAAACCTGAGATACCTGACAAATAGCATGTTAAGTGTGCACAACTCTGGCATGTTAGTAGAGCATGCAGGGACCTCTCTATACTGCATCCTCACTGTATATTTGCTGGCTAAATTCAAAGTGGCTTCTAATCCTTACTTTTTCTTGGCTGTCTGGTTAACTGAATGCTCATTGCTGTGTATGTGTTGAATAAGTTGCATATGCCTGGATTCAGGACATTATTCCAAACATGCATTACTTCAGTTGTCAGACAGCCCCTTCTGGTGATACCTGTTTTTTTTCTGGTAAGGTGGCAGTTGGAGTTTGTGCCTGATTTACTAGACAGCTACCAGGTGTACCTTGAAGTTGTAGGCAATTGGAGTCTCTCTCAGTGTGCTCCATGTAGTCTAAGTTTTGCAGTTGTGTTGTTTATGATGAAGAGGTGGAAAAAAGCTGAAGCAGAGCTAGACAAAAATTGATTTCCAGGTGATGAAGAGAAGTAAGCCTCATGTCTCTAAGCTTAAAATTGCTGTATATTGTTATCTACCTCTACTGGAAAACTTTCAATGTTCACACAGTGAAAAGACTGGATGTGAAAGTTGGTTGTCTTGCACAAAGACCTCTCCACAACGAAGTTGCACTGTTTGCAGTTGAGGGAATTCTTCCTACTTTCACAGACTTAATGCTTTATTAAAGCAAGAGATTGCACTTTAAAAGGATGGGTCCAGTACTGGCAGGTGTAAATCCCCATTCTTTTCAGCAGAGCTGTGTTACTTTACATCACAGAAAACTTATGCTATGGTGATGAGTTCACACAGCTTTTCTTATTCTAGACAGAAACAGTATTGCTACTTAGACAGTTCCAGGTGTCAGGAGTGGTCACTGATAACTACTGTTGGCTCAAATTTTACTTAGATGAGACACAAAAGCCTGCATTGGAAACTAGCTGGTATTTGTGTATTTTGGCACTGCCATGCTAAATGGCAAGTTGGATTTCCCAGCTGTGTTGAACTTATCAGTCTAGTCTGAAGTGGAGATACAGATGGACTTCAGCTCCAGCTGTGCTGGGAGTGTTGGGTTTATCAGTTTTCTGCAGCTCTGGCTTATGATTCTTGCCTGTTGTCAGCTGGAAGAACGTTGGAAGTGGTGGTAACCCGTTTTCCTCTGAGATTCTTAGTTTGCAGAGCATTTTCTGATGTATTAGTAATTCAAGTGGACCTAGTTAACTTGTATCAGCAGTGAACCAAATATGTCAGCCTCTGCAGAGACAGCTTTAGGCATCAGCAAACCTGTATTGTCTAGTCTGTAACATATACTGGGGCACAGTATGTCTTTGAAGCTGTCACCCCAGCATGCCTGGGAAGAACTGGGCACAGTTTGGCTTTTGTGCTTTTGGTGGTTAGTCCGGTGTTAGGCCCTGTCCCCTAGTTTAATGTAGGGCCTTGGCTGCTAGTGCCTACATCTGGGCCAGGTTTTTCATTCTTCAGACACAGTCCTTACAAATCAGTATTTTTGCTTCATTTGAAATTTGTATTCAGGCAAACTAGCTTTATTTGAAGGCCAGAACACTTGCTTTGTTCCCAGTAAAATTTAGGTGAATGCCAGAGAGCTGAAGTCCAAGCAGATGGCCACAGCTGAGTTTTCTGGGCTGCAAAGGCTTCTGCTGATCTGCTGAGATATGTCAAATAATCAAATATGTGCCCTTGTCTCAAGACAGTTTGCTATTGCAATGTGAACCCTACAACCTCTATAAAACAAGATCTGTGTTCTGGATCCTGCAGACTGACTGCAGTTGCAAAGGACCAATGTCTGGATTTGCACTGACATGGACTAAACCAGCTCCCCGTGATTAGCTCAGACATCCCACAGACTGCTTCACATTTTATTCTGCCTCTGTGTATGTTGTTAAGGCACAGGAGCTGCGTGTATTTTTGTTAGTGAGAACACCAGAGGTCTCCTGGCTCTCCCTGGGGTCCTTCCCGCACTCATCCTGTGGCACTTTATGCTTGTGGGTTTTGGTATTTAGCTGTAATTGCTGGAGGACATTGGAAAGTAGTTTGCAGAGAGTTGACAGTATTGTAGAGGAGGGAAATGTAGAGTGGGTACTCTGAATACCCTTCTGACAAAAAAATGTTGTATAACTACCAGTGAATGTAAGAGGTTGTACAGTCCCTGTCCTCTGCTCCTGTATGCTGAACTTGACCAGTGGCTACAAGATTGGCCTCAGGCAGAAATGCTTCTGTTTTATGGCACAGCAGAGCAGATAGAGGTCTGTGACCCACAGTATCCTTGCAGAAAAATGCTTGAGAGCAGCAATTTTCCTAGTGTTCTGTGAAAGATTTGCACCACGTTGGTAGTCACGGAGCACCTGTGTACTAAGGGAGTAGCAATCCAGGTTTCTCAGGGTGAGTAAAAGCATTGTTGCCAAATCCCCTGGATACTAGGCAGAAACAGGTCAGTAGAGGGGTATGAAGGATGGATGGTAATACTACGTGATTAGTACTATCTCTGGGTTACATGTTAATTGCAGCTTTAAATGTGTAATACTTGGAAGCACAGGGAAGGTGCTTCAAAGCCAGGGTTTGTCCTCTGAGACTGTCCACACAGGGCAGGCTTTTTCCCTGCTGTGGATGTGCTATTACCCTGTCAAGTGCCTTACTCTGCAAGTGTCTGGGAATTCACTGTCTACCAGCCAGATGTGCATGCAGCTGGAATGTGTCAGTGTTGGGTGCTCCAGCCAGCAGGAAGCACAGGGCAGGCAGGCTTTCCTGTCAAATCAGCTGGGCATCACTCTGCAAAGGAGCATCTGTAGAGGTCATGTCAGTGAATTACAGAAGTACCTAGCAGAAGTTGATGAGCCCATGCTGACATGAGATTCGATTTGTAGGGTTTTGTAGGCGTCTATTCTTTTCTTTCCTGTACTGGCATTAAGAAGCATTGTTGTCCTGTTGTGATACCAGAGTGTAATCACCTGTAACATTCAGCATAATGAGTTTAATTGTTTTTGTTAGTCATGTTAGGGAAATTCTTTTTGTAACACAGACCTGTGTTATTAGAGACAAGTTTTTAATCTGCAAGTCATTATAGTAATGGAATTTGCTTTTGGATGAGACTTAAAGGCCACAAGTGTTCATTAACTTGAAGTTTGCATCTGAAATTGCCATTTATCATCCAGTCTTACTCCTGTGTGGGACTGGTCAGAGCATTTCCTGAGGAAGTTTTATGTTTGTAGCACACTTATGGATTTTGGGAACCTTCTCAGTACTGTTTGCACTCAGGCATGCAGCTTTGAATCATAGGGCTAGGGTGCTGGTATGTGGGACCTTCGAATCAAAAGCATGTGTGTTGCCAGTTTAACAAATGCTGGAGGGAATGGTTGTCTCGCTGTTTTTGGGTCAGTTGCTAGCTGTCCCATTAACACTGAGTCTGTCAACAGTGTGTATTAGAGTACATAAATCAGAATTAACTTGATATGGATTAACTAAATTCCTGTGTGGATGCTTACTCAGAATGCAACTGTTAGTCTTAATCTGAAGTGGCCTTAAACTCAAAAGTAAATTAAGCTATGCTAAATTAATTCTGGAAAAAAGGTTTAATTAAATTTAATCTACTATAAACTCACCTTTTCACTTGATTGAGTCTTCCTGGGGGTCTGTGTGTACCCAGGCCTATACCATACTATTATTAATTGCCACCAAAGAGCTGAATGTGTATTGTAACCCTTTATACTTTGTAATACTCTTGCAAGGTGCATACTGAATGCACCCAATTCACAACAGTATTGAAAGCCAGGTGGCTGCAAGACCTGAACACTGACTCAACAACAATTTTCCATTCACTTTATCCAAATATGAATGGCTGCAGGGTCATTCTTACTTACCTTCAAGGAAATGAATGTTTCTCCCTTGCCTGTTAAGTGCATAGCATTTTCTCCTACAAGTGGTGGTGCTGACTGGACTTCAAAGGCTTTCCTATTTTGGCAGCAGGCTTTTCACCATTATAAAAGTAAATTTGGAAAAAAGCTAAAAAAAACCCAAAAAAACCCCAACAACTTGAATGGTAGGGTTCAGTCTCACTGAGAGGGGGTCTCTAAATCAGCCTTCAAAGCCTGTGATTTTTTCCTCATTCTGGGCTGTTCTTGCACTTGGAATTTTTGGGTGGGAAGGAAGAAGATTGTTGTCCTGTAGGTGTTGCATTCTTTTATGCCTAGGAGCTCTGAGGTAGGAGACAGTGAGCCTAAATCTAAGCTTACTGAGACCCAGGAGATTTGGCTGGAGTGTATGGGTTGAGAAGGCAGGGATGGGGAGTGCCATGAGGGTCTGCAGGGTTATATGGGGTCATAGAGTGCAGCCTCTGCTTTTCCCTGTCCTGTCACCTTCTCTGTTCTGACAGAGCTTTTCCCTTTCAATTCTTTCCCCCCCTCCAGTTAATGCCCAGCCACAACATCTCTGTGTACTGCCACTGCTGCTGCATAAAGGGAGCTCCTAGGCTTTCCTGAAGGAAGATGACTTTCTGGACACAGCTGGGATTGCTGCTGTGGAAGAACTTCACCTACAGAAGAAGACAGACTGTAAGTATTGACAAAGGGTTTTTTGAGGTCTAAGTTTTAGACTTGTAGCTTCCTCTTCAATCAAACAGGGAAACATGCTGTATCTTAATGTTTTACCTGTAGTGGTCCTTGTCAGAAAAACTGCTCTGCCTTTGGAAAGACCCTGTTCAAACTGAGGAGTTGTAGGTGAACAGAAACCAGAGGGCTTGAAAGTGCTCAAGACTTCTGTCCTGAATCCCAGTGTGAGAGCCTGTCAGAGCACTGAATCGTGTCAGAACAGGCAGAGGAAGCATGGCTGCTGTGTACAGCAAGGAAGACTTAAAATGAAAACCGGTGCTATGACCCGCTCTGTTCTGCGGGTAGGGCATTGCCAGGCTGCAGGGATGTGTGCTTGAGTCTGAAAGCTTTTGAATGCTGCAAGCTGCAACAACAGCAACAAAATTTTGCCATTGCCTAAAAAGAAGTGGAGGCAATAGCAGGCATCTTCAGTCTCGTTAATCAGGGAGAGAAACCCAATCCAGCTGTGTAACTTTACAACAGAAGGTAGTTTAAGTGACTGGCATGAGACATGTTTTTACATTGGCATGGAGACAAATTCAGGAAACACATGTTTTTATACCAAGGTGCGTTCTGATTACTTGAAGTACTAGACTCACCATCTGTTAGCAGTGTGGGGATGTACCTGTTCAGATAGACAATACGCAACAAGAGTTTCTCCTTGTGGTGATAAAGGCACAGAACATGAATCCAATATGGCATTGTTAAAATTCTTCTGCCTTTACATTAGTGAGACCTCACAGGATGTTAACTCCTACAGACAGCTAAAAGCTGGAGAAAATGCCCTATTTCCCCTCCAGGGATTTAGGGGATAACTGTTGGACAAAGGCATGGGTACAAGAATGTTGTCAGAGTGTAGGGAAGCAACTAGGAAAGCTAAGGCCTCCTTAGAATTAAACCTTGCTAGAGGGGTCAAGGATAATAGAAAGGGCTTCTTCAGATACATTGCAGATAAGGCTAACACCAGACGCAATGTAGGCCCACTGATGAATGAGGTGGGTGCTCTGGTGACAGAGGATACAGAGAAGGCAGAG
>VZTO01003786.1:27335-62248 GCA_013400615.1 Syrrhaptes paradoxus
GCTGCCCAGAGAGGTTGTGGAGTCTCCTTCTCTGGAGACATTCAAAGCCCGCCTGGATGCGTTCCTGTGCGATCTGATCTAGGTGTTCCTGCTCCGGCAGGGGGATTGGACTAGATGATCTTTCGAGGTCCCTTCCAATCCCTAACATTCTGTGATTCTGTGAATCCCTAACATTCTGTGATTCTGTGAACAACAGGCCTTTGCAGAGGATCTCTCCTGTTAGATCTGACCTTGAGAGGAAGTATGAGCAGGGAATGTGAAGAGGATGTGAGTTACTGAGGTGGTGAGTGGAAACTAGCCTCTCTGATAAGCTTTCTGAACCCTGCAAATGTCAGGGTGCTTGCCAGCTGGTTGGAGCTGGGTTGTTTTAGAAACTTGGAGTCACAGGGGAGGGAAGGCTATCACATTCACCACTGGAGATTGAGACAGTCTCTGAAGTCTTTGCTCAGGTGTCTGAGGCTTCTTTTCACAGGGCTTGTGTCCAGTGAATTCAGAGCTGTAATTAGTCCATTCTTAAATAAAACCAGACAAAAGGACCTCCTGGCGTCTTTGACTTTTCCTCTATGCCTCTGTGGTTACAGAGCTGACAGGGATGGCAGGAATTTCTGTGCGATTTGCATGCTTTTGTGCTTACCCCAGGAGCCTTGATTTTCCAGGGCAGACCAGCCCAGCTGAGGGGTGTAGGATGTGTCAGCTGCAAGGAGTCAGGCTGTCTGCTCCTTGGATGCATGGACTGGCATCCTGACCTTGTGAACAGCCTCATAATTTAGAAGAATGTTGCAACAGAGCTTGGGAAGGTAGTCTAAAAACTTGCTACAGCTCCTAAAAAGAGCTCCTGTTCACAGGTATTGTCCATGTAACCTAGGTTCCTAGAGCTGAAAACAGTCTCTTACTCCCTTGCCACTAGAGATCTTACTCTTGACATCTCCCAAACTGTCTTTAGCAACTAAGGGAACTCTAGGACATTGGATCCTCTGGAGCAATGCTTAAACTAATTGAATAAGGAGGAAATTTTGGAAGAGGTGAGTTTTACACTGAGGATTATGGAGTTTTTGTCAGTCTTCTGAAAATAGTGCATTTGGTTTGAAGGTTCCTTGAAGAGGTCTGAGTCTAGCATACATGTCCTGTTGAGGTAGCTGCAAGCTGTTTTACTGGGCAGCAGAGGGGCATTCAGATCTTTTGGTGATGCCGCAAAAACACAGTAGACTAAGCTTGTGTCAGTGAAAGACCTTCCTTCTCATAGTTGTGTCATAATCTTGGATCTGCTCAGCTATTGGTACATTTTGGCAGCTTCTGTATTGGTTTCCCATCAAGTGGCCCAAAGGGCATGGAGCTGCTCCTAGTCTCTGTTCCACACTGATTATTAGTTAATTCACAGTGAAGGCCTGAAACATTGTGGGGTTTTTTTGGTGGTGTTCCTTTATCTGTGGGGTTTTTCTCATTAATGGTTTCCATTTGAGTTTTACCTGAAGATGTCAGGAAGGGAAGGCCATTTAACAGAAAATGGCAGAAAAGTATCAAATATCTTTCACCATGCTGTTATCATGGCTGCACAGTCACTCATATTTGCTTTACTCTTAGACCAGTGTCCTTGAGCTGGGTGTGCTGGTGATGGCTCTCTCCTGTTTGTAGTTACTGAAGATGTAGCCCAGCAATAGTTTGATCCTTCTTCCCACGAGAACTGTGGGCTAGCCTTTGCTTCCCACCAAGCTCTCTACTTGGCTGCTGTGAGTGTGGGCTGCATTGCGAAAACTGGGTTCAAAGCTCAACCTGAAGTGTGCAATTCAAGCATTACTTTGTACTGGATAACTTCCAACAGCACTAGATTGGGGGGAAGGAGTTTACAGGGGGAGAGGAGGAAAGAAAAATCATGTACAGGGGTCACGGTAAAAAAAATTTCTCCCTGCTCTCTTGCAAATGAGCAAGCACCTCAAACTCGCATGGAGACTGGTCAGCTGCTGGTGTAGGACCTTGTGTTGAAACTGGACCATAAAGGTGGGGAGGGTGGTTGACAGTGAGATGGGGTGATAGTTTGGTTAGCTATTGCTCAACAGATTTCCTGTTGATAGTGTAGGTAATCAATATTTGATGATACCCTGCATCATCAGCCAACTGGGATAAATCAAGCATGCTTGATTTTACTGAGGGACTAGCCTCAGTAAAAGACTAGTAAAATTAGGAGCAGTTTGTTCTTGTCCAAGTGCTGCCTCAGAATTCATCTGCCACGTGCAAATGGGATGTTCTTCACTATTTACTGGGCTTGTCTAGTAGTTGCAGCACAAAAGTAGGTGAGGAGACTTGATTTTTCAGCATCTGCTTAGTATGAACTTGAGTGACCCATGTCCCCTCTGTGTCCCCCTCTGCAAAGGCCACAGTAGATGAAAATTGCTGTCACAGGAAGGTCAGGAAGCAGAAGGGGAAGGAACCCACTGACCTGTAGGAGCAAAAGATAATTTAGATTTTTTTGAAGAGCAGAAGAGCCTGGCCTGGGAGTCCAAACTGCACTGAAATCTGCCTGACACATTGAGCTTGACCCTGTGCAAGCCTCTGGTGCAGCAGTTGCCAGCTGTCACTCACTAAGTATTCCAGTGGTTGCCATGATGCAAGCAGTCTTCAGCTGTAAGGGTACAAGTTGGTCAGTCCAAGCTGCATCCCTCTTTTCTGTCTTCCTCAAGCCTGTCAATCTGCAAAGTTAGACATGTTGTGTGTGCAGGGGCATGCAATGCTTGTGCAAGCAGCCCACATGTGGTGACCTTCATGGCTGTAATTAACTAATCAGGCATGCAAATGAGGAGCTGGCCAGGGTCTCCCTTCAGTAACAGCCATTCTGGCACTGCTGTCCACCCCAGCATGGTATGGTAGGGGCTGATATTTCTCTGAGCAAGCCAGGGCTGGATCTCAAGGGCAGCATTTTATTGCTGATTGTGGAGCAGTCACAGGGCTGCAAGAGCCTGTTTGGCCACCTTTGTCACCCTGAGAAGCCTCCACAAGCCCACCTGACACCACTCTTCCCCAACAGTGTAGTAGCAATCGCTCAGGGTACATGTTCCTTGCCTATAGCCAGAGTGGCAGAGAGCTGTGGTGTGTGCCAGAGCACGGGCATAGATGTTGGCAGAGGGAATGGCTTGTCAAGAGGAGCAAAAGTCCTGCCATGCCATCCTGGCAGCAGTTGTGAGGGGATCCTGAAAAGGGAGGGAGTAGGCAAGTTGTCAGTGTCTTAGCTCTGAGCACCTCTGACCTCTGGGAGCCAGACCAATGTCTAATGCAGAAGGAAGCAGTCACTGTTCATGGCTGTGTGTGTGCTGCCACTACATTGTTTATTGTAAAAACAGAGACCAAAGATACTGAGGTATCTTCCTGGCAGCTTTGTTAGTGTGGTCTCAGTGGAGTTTCTTATCCAGTAGTCATACAGTATGCGCATGAAAATAGTGGTTGAGAAACAATATCCCAAACTCATCTTGCAGAGCCTGGCACTGTCTCAGGGATGCGTGGGAGACTCTGATGCTCAATTTTTGTTTTTTGGATAGGGTTGCAGTTTGGTTGAATGTCAGCCGTTAAGGGCTGTGAAGAGCTATCTTATTTGCAGATGATCCTCTGAAGCTGGAGGAAGAATCTTCTTGGTCCTGGAATGCATAGGCAAAGCAAAGTGAGGCAGTACTTGCCAAACTGTCCTGGCCTACAAGTATATTGTCCTGGAATCTCTGTTCTGTCCTGTATTTTGAATATGGTGTCTTAATACTTTGTCTTCATTGTTTCCAGTTCCAGCTGCTGATTGAAGTTGCCTGGCCTCTGTTTATCTTCTTCATCCTGATCTCTGTAAGACTTTCATATCCGCCCTATGAGCAGCATGAATGTAAGTACCAAGAACAGCAGCTGCACCCAGAATGGTGGTTGTTTCATGGTTAGAAGGGAAAAATGCAGCTGGCAAGATGCAAAGAGAAGGGGCAGTAGTTACATACTTCAGTCAGAAAAATCTTCAGGGAAGTTTTAATGGCTCCTTACCTTCCACCTTGGGGACTGCAGTGTGTTTTGACATGTTAATGTTGCTCCAGGACTATACATTGCTGCTGTTTCTCTTGCTGTTTCTCATTTTTTGTATTGCAATGTATTAGCTGAGAATTTGCTGTAGAATGATGACAAGTTGCAAAACCCACACAGAAACCAGGTCATTTTTTTCTCATTGTTGATCTGTATGTGACTTAGCATAAAAATAAACAATGTTCAGATCTGTAAGACAGCAGTCTCATTTTCAGGCATTAATGTGGGTTAATGTATCACATCAAAGAGCACCAGAGCAATTCTATTCCTTCTATTCACCTGTCAGCTTTGTATTCAATAGAATCAGCAGTCAGACATTTGTGGGTAAAAACTATTCTGCTTTTCTCTTTACATCCTAATTACGCACACTTCTACTTTTGTTTCAAAGGAAGCTTATTCTTGCTCTGCAAATTACAGTCTTTAGGACTCTGTTTGCCATCTGATTTAGGACATGTGACTTGTTTGTTAGCAATATGCTTTGTCTTACTGTGATTGGTGATAGCCTCATACTGCAATTAGCGGACTGTGGAAGAGCTCTTTCTTTCCTTTGCCTGGTTACTGTAAGGTAAGGTTTAAGGGTCAGCACAATGTGATTCTGGAGGGCACTCTGAAGTGTTTAATTCTTAACATGTCTGAACTAGCTCTTATGGCTCTTACCCTGTGGTTCTTTTGCAGTGTCTGGGTCATTTTATGCTGCTTGCTAGGCTTTCAAGCTAGCAAATACCCTTTCAAAGCTGAAGCATTACTGTTTGCAGTTTCCCATTACACTTTGGACACTGCTGGTCCCTCCCATGTACTAACTTGCTTTCTACAGTGCTTGGCAGGCAATGGGAGCTTTCCTAAATTAAATCTCATACTTTGCTGCTTGACATTTGAATTATCTTTTTTTGACTTAATGTTACAGTGGTGTTAGAGATATCTGTAATACAGACATGAAGCTGAAGAGAAGCAATAAGCCGTCTACTTAGGTGGTATAAATAACTACCAGCCTCAATGGTAATCTATCTCAGCTGTGGCAGTGCTGTATATAAATTCAAACCCAGCAAGAGCTGCCTTTTCCCAGAGCTGTTTAGATTTGGCTTCTTAGTTGTTCACCTCCTTGTAAATCCTTTCGTCTGGCACCCTGGTGTCACAAGCAGAGTTTTGAGTCTTCCACCTGCAGCCCTTTTTCCTTCCCATTTATGTTGACTGGTGATGTTTTGTCTGCCTTTTCCCTATGTTGTCATCAGGAATTATAGTGTAGGGCATCTGGTAATTTTTTTTAATTCACTTTTTGTGGTTAACTCCTCCATTTTTCTAAAAGCCTTTGAGCACAGATAAATGAATTCATTTCAGTCTGGATTGGTTTCATTGATCATTCACTCATATGCTGACAGATATGGATGTGTTGTATAGTGGAACATGTTTTTGCTGAACTGTGAGCCAGAGATAGGTAGAAGGAAGGAAACCTTGTTCACGGTGAACTCTGTGGCAACCCTGTGGATGCCTTAAGGGAAGCAGGATTGTTATCTGTAGTGGCAGTGCTGTATGCTGTTATGAAATCACTTGCAGGTAATGCCTAATGATAGCAGTAACAGAGCTGCATGCGAGTCCATAGTAGCCTCCAGGTAGCCTCAGTGTTTTAATGGTATAGTATTTTTCAGTAAACAGATTTTCAGTTCTCTCTTCCTGTTAAAGGAGAAGAACCACCAAGGATTGGGCTGTTGCTCTGGTCAGAATTTCCACTTAGGATTTTTTATTTCTAGCAGCTTGGCCTCATGTGAGGAACCTTTTTCTGAAAACATGGGGGAAAATTTTGCTAACACTTTACATGGCTTTTGTCAGACCAGCCAGAGAAGACATCTTAGTTTGCTATTGACCAAGATTGCTGACTTGTCTTGTAGAGCTTGACTTTTCCAGACCTGTGACCCTTTAAAGTATTCAAAATATACTTCATTGGGGGGGAGGAGGGTGGAATCTGACAAAATTACTGTATTCTCTACTGAAAAGATAAATGTTTGCAGCAATGTTATTGAAAACAGTGTGCTGTTATGCTGTGTTTGCCAGTTTTAACTCAGATGTGTTAGAGAAGATTGCTGCTTTACTCTCTGAGAAAATGCTGCCACATGCATCACTGTATGTAAAAAGTTACCATAAATTCTTGTTCATTGTCCCTCTTTTCATATTGCTTTTAATGGTTTGGTTTTTTTTGAGTAAAAAAAACTTAACCATGTAAAATTAAAGGCATGGAGGAAATAGAAGGTGATTCTCTGGGAAATTTTATGAAAAGAATCTGTAGTCCTAGCATTTTTCCTTGTCCTCTCATCCCCCAAGCCCCTCAGCCAAGATGAACAAAACAGCAAAATGAAACGAAACCAGTGAGCTCAGGTAAATGACTTTTCTATTTTAAACAGAGAACTGGGAACAAACAGTCCTCTGGGTACTGGAAACAATGAAGCTTTGCTTCCTTCACCTCTTTCCTGGACAGTCCTTGGCTTTCTCCAGGGAGGGCTGATAAGCTCTGTCTTCCTTCAACCACCTACAATCAACCAGCCTTGCTGTAATTCAGCAGCTTTGCCCTTGCTTCTTACTGGGGCTTTGGTACCTCCACTGTGGCTGTGGAGATGAGGAGCCAGCCTCTGTGTGATTGCAGACACTGCAAGGATGAGGTGGGCACCAGAGGGGAGAATGTGCATCTTGTGGTCAAAGCTTTGAGCAGCTGTGAGATACTGAGGAAGGGGCATAACCTTTCTCTGCACTCCCCTCTCTAGTGTGGGGATGAGGCAGCAAGTTTGCTGGAAGCAGCCTGATGGCTTCTCTAAGGTGCAAGATTATACAAAGGAAGCCTTTCTTCCCCTGTTGTTGGAGGGTAAGGGATTCACAAGTGCCTGAGTGGCATTCTGGTGGAAATCTGCCCCAAGTAGTTTGTTACTGCTTTAACTCTTTACATTCAGCATTCTGGTCAACAGGATGTGAACTCTCAGCTACAACTTCAGTGGGTGTTCAGCAGCAAGAGTTAGACTTCAGCAAAAAAGAGTTGAAATACGGCAGGCAGGTGCCTGGATGTTTTAGGAACTCAAGTTTTAAGACTGTCTGGGAATCAAGCCAATATGGGACAGCAATGACATACTTTATCTCAGGGAAACCAGTGTAGGCACCCACCCCACAATTGCTGACCCTTTGCTTTGGTGTTTACAGCGTGTGTAATTGAGGTGAGTGGTTTTGAAGACTAAGAAGACTGAAAAGAAATATGGGTGTTCAGAACCCAGACCCTGGTCAGGGCTGCCTGTGTAGCCTCAAGCCAAATCCTTGTGTCAGTTAAGCATGCAAATCCAGGGAAGCACAGCTGGTTAAAAAGCATGTGTGTGCATGTACTTGTCACTGCCAGGCTTTAGAGTTGCCTGCAATTGGGCATTCCTCAGCAAGAGGTCCTATATCCCTGTCAGCATGGCCAAAAACAATGCTGCAAAGATAGTAGTAGCAAAGAGGTTCTCCTACAGGCTCAACAAAGTGTATTTTTTCAGTGGAGGAGGCCAGAGCTGTGTGTGGAACATAATATGAGCTCAGCCCTTCTTAGTGTGGGCTGTTCTGCTCTCTTATAAGCAATTTGGGGCAGTAACCAGCACAGGGTTAGCATTGCCCTTCAAATGTAATACAGTGTAGTAGTGCCTTTTATCGTGTTTGTCTCCTAACTTTTGTGTTTCTATTCTAGGTCACTTCCCAAACAAAGCTATGCCTTCAGCAGGAACCTTGCCATGGATACAGGGGATCATCTGCAATGCCAATAACCCTTGTTTTCGCTACCCAACTCCTGGTGAATCCCCTGGTATTGTTGGAAACTTCAATGCCTCCATGTGAGTCTGCCTGCTTTTTCCTCATCTTTCCTTGCAGGAACATGGGGAAAAGGGATATTTGCAAGTTGCCAGCTAGTTGTGTAACCCCACATTATTAGGAGTTTTGCTGTGTCTGCTGCCACTGAAGTACCAAGCTCTCCAGCTACCAAGTTCAGAGGGACTAGCGGAGAGCTGGTGGGTGGGCAGTATGCTGTAGTCCAAGCAGTCAAAGCTCTTGGTGAATTAAAAGCTCTGCCTGGGTTAAGACTGAGTCCATTTTCTTGTCAGTTCCTCAGAACTTGGCCTGTAGAAAAGCAAGGTATAAGCTCTTTTCAGAGAGCCTCCTTCTCTGGCTAATAAACCTCTGAGTGTAGAGTGAGAGGCAGTTGAAAAGCATGTCTGGGGGACACTTCCTGACATTTGTAATTTATTACTGGCTAATGTGTTGCAGAAAGCTCAATTTACAGCCAGCTTCCTTATGTCCTGCCCTGCTTGCTTAATTCATACTGTCAGGCCAGGTAGGCTTAATGCAAAGTAAAATGCATTTGCCACCTGGAGAACCATCTGAAAGGAGCAGGGACATACTTAAATTGTACTTCCAAGAGGATGCAGTTTACAGGCTGCAGGAGGCCCTCTCCTTCTTCCCAGTCTTAAACACTTTTAAATGCATGGATGTTCCCAATGTAACTTTCTTTGACCTTTCATTAGGAGCTATTTCTTATTAGGCTTCTTGGATTGTCCTAGTGTGGTCACTGAAGAAAGGGCTTATTGTACTGGAGGGGGCAGTGGCATAACTGAAAGACATGGGAATTGAAATGTAAAACTGTATCTGTGGATGCTGGCTCACAGGGCTGATGACTGATGGTTGTTTTTGTGTTTTCACATCAACAGTGTTTCTCGCCTGTTCTCAGATGCCAAGAGGTTACTCTTGTATAGCCAACAGGACACGAGCATAAAGGATATCCAGAAGGTACTGGGAAAACTGCGCAAGTTGGGAAACTCCTCTGTCTCAGGTAATGGCATGGTGGAAAGAGCAACCTACATCTGAAATTTCTGGTCTGGTTCATTCTGCATGTGTTTAAACTTATAAAATGTACCATAATGGGAATGTGTGTGGTTATAATTTACAGCTCATCAAACCCTTCCCAGTCCTGCAGATAGTACCTTAAGCCTCTCCTGTGTCAGAGCTTTCAGTGCTCTTTAGCTGCTTTGGTAGAAGAGAAATGGAGTAGTCTGTAATGCCAAGAATAGCAGCTGTTTTGGATGTGAAATTACAATCCTCAGCCCACTGAAGTCAGTTAAAATGATGACTTTCTCACAGGAGTCCACATAGTGTCTTTTTGGAAAACACTAGTTATTTTGCTGTTTTGTCTTTGAAACAGTGAACGCAGTATAGCTAGAGTTTAGCACTCTGCCCTGTGAGCTGCATAGGGAAGTGTGCTGGAAGAATGCAGATCAGGCAAGGCTGATGTTGGCATGCAGTTTACAAACTCAAAGCTGATTGTTATCCAACAATGAAGTCTCCATATCCCTTGTTGGGTTTTTAGTTTGTTCCTGTATGACTGCTTGGTGTAGGATACTTCATTCTCTGCTGTTGTCTGGCAGGATTTTGAATGTCAGGGTCCAAAAGAAATATGTCTTGGGGGCTTGCACAGCCCCATTTGCCATGAAAAACTGGAATTTTTCAGGTTTTAGCTTGCATGAGAAGGTCTGGTGTGCCTTCCTGTTCCATGCAGATGAAAAAGTAAATATTGTGAGATCAGATGGGAAGCTTGCAGCAAAGCTGGGATGTGAAACATCTCTGACCAGTCTCCAGAACTGTGGTGGGTCTCTCTGACATGGCAACTTTTTAGAGTTTTCTGGGGTACTCTTCTCTGAAAAGTTGTTTGTCTTGGCTGCTGGGTTAGTGCTGTATGTGTCTATTGGAGGTGATGGAAAGTAATGTCTTAGAAAGAAATACTGCAGGAAAATAGAGCAGGGAACACAGCTGTTGAGTGTCTTCAGCCTCTAAAGAGCACATGGAGCTCTTTAATGTAGGTGGTGTTTTAGTATGTTGTGAAAGTTGTCACTGGTTTTACAGTTGTAGTTTTTCCTAGCTCTCTTCATTTGAGCGTGGCTCAGGCAGGCTCCAGGAGGAAAAATAACTGACCTGGTGTGATGTGAATAGTTTCATGTCTGTGTTCTTAGCACACTTTTAAAGCAAGAAATCATTTTCTGTGTTGCTCAGTACATTACAGGTCACTTTGAAATAATCTGTATTGTTAGTCACACCTTGGCAGATGTATGCTGGCTGTATGTACAGGCACAGACTGTACAAGGCATTTTTCTTGGATATGTAACCTGCCTCTCTCCCCTTTAGGGCTGTGCAGAGTCTTGATGTGACCAGATCTTCAGGTGATACTGTGGTGTACTGACTTTCTGAACATTTGTTGGTACTTATGCATAAGGGACACTCTTCCTTACTGGGCTCAATATCTGTACTGACAGGCTCTCCTCTTTGTACTCTGAGAACTACCAAGTGTCACTGTCATGCCTTTACCTAAATCTGCAGCAGTTTACAGGGGAGGGGATGCAGAGTGAACCCTTTGATTGGTATGTAATGACCACATCCAAAATGAGTTAAGATGACTATTTCCCAAGAAAAGGTTTAATATTGTTTTTCACAGACCTCTACAAACCCTTGATTTGATTTGGTGGTCTTGTAGGAATAAGCTCTTTGTCAGAATGACAGATGTTACTGGAATTTACCCTTGGTTCCTGCAGTAGTATCTGCAAGTTAACTCTTCCAAGAGTAGATACTGGTGTTTTGTATTGAAACATACAGTGAACATCAGACATGGACATTTACAAGAAAACTCTCAAAGCCATAAGGTGAAGCTGTCATTGCTGGGAAAGTTTGAGGGGGAGGAGTGATTCCAAGAAGCATTTTGCATAGGGAGTGTTGTACAAGTTGAAAGTCACAAAGCTCATGTTTCTTTATACTGGAAGGACTAGTGGACTGCAAAAATAAGCCACAGACCAGGCATCAGATGGTATTCCTATAATAAAAGACTTCAAATGTATAACAAAAAAATCAAGCTTCTGTGTAACTAGAATGATAGACTGCCCATTGTTGGTAAGGCTTAGAGAACAAAGCTTTTGTCCTTTTCATGATATTTGGAGGCATTTACAAAGCCTCCAAGTTGGGGGTCCATGCTGCCCACTCCTTGGCTGCCTGATTCATTCTGTGACAGCAGCCTCTAATCTTACAATTACCTGTGTATTTATGTTTAGCAGTGCTGTGCAAGGAAGGAAATTACAGGGGAACCCCTCAGCTGCTGTTGGCAGTGAGGTGTGAGAGACGCTTAAACCCTTTCCTCTCTGGGGCATTTCCTCCAGTGACTTTGGGGAACCTAAGAAGACAGTAGGAGCAGATGTCAGATGTAAACATGAACACTTAGATATCAAAACACTGCCTTTATATGTGTATTTCCTCAGTTAGCAGGAGGGCTAATTACCTGATGTGCTGATAATTGGAAACATTTGTAATACCTCCTCTGTTCTAACTCTGTCCTGGGTGTGAAGTCACCTGAATCAGTGGTGCAGACCAATGTAGCTCTGCAGCTGGTACTTTGCCAGTGGGGGGGACTGTATGTATGCTCCCTACTACATGGTGTGGCCTCTGCTGGAGTCTCTACAGGACCCTTACCCCCCCTTCATGCTGATGTGATGTGCTGCTTCCGCACATGCTTTCCACTGCTGCCTGATGGCTTTGAGACAGGCTTCAGGAGGTGATCTTCTATTACTAGTGTACCAGATGTAGCTGTGGTATAGATTCTGTTCTAATGCTACTCATGCAGAGCATGCATGGCTGTGTTTGGCTTCAGATGTTTGAATCTGTTAAGAGAGCATTTGCCAAAGTGCTTTAACTTCAAGCTCCTTTAAAACAAGCCTCACAAACTAGTGTTCAAGGTGTGACTGTTAGGGTTGTCTGATCTGAAATTAGGCATGTGCTGAAGGCTGGGAAAGGCAGATGTTGCTTATGGTGGCAGAGTGCTACCACAGGTCCCTGCAAGTCAGTGTCTTAGTTAAAGACAAGGTAGGCCACTGAGATTTTGTTCAGGCAGTGTTATGTGCTCATGACAACAGGCTTTGTATCTCAGTCACTTCTTGATGAGATGGGAGGTGATCCCTCAGAACAGGGCAGTTTGTCCAGCAGTTTGAGGAGTGGCTACTGTTAACTGCTGGTCTAAGCTCCAGAAGGGCTCTGTCAGAGAGAGGGGAAGGTGGTATTAGTGGGGAACAGCCCACCCTTTCTTCATGTAGCACCTTTTCTGGCCAGAATGAAGTACTAACTGGTGGTGTGACAGAGTTCAGCACAGGGAACTGTCATGCTGTATGATTGTGAGTGTTCTGTGGCCACTTTCAGCAAGCCCTGTGCAGTGAAATCTACGTGCAGGCACACACATTTCTTAACATAATCAATTTTGCAGGCAGGTGCCAGGTGCCCTCTCCTTCCCAGCCTTGTTACATCTCTGTCCAGCAATGTCACCAAGGTCTTCACCACTCATGATAAGGCAGAGTGCAACTCAGAGCAGAGAGTCAAAGACCTTGGTGACAGCACTTCCAAGAGCGTGATGTGGCTGCTGGGATTGCCACCTGCAGTAGGTTTGGTTCACTTCTTGCAGGCACTGGATTTGCAACTGGCTTCAGTGCTATTTTAGCAGATGATAATGTTTGTAAGAAGTTTTCCTCCTGTTTTGAAAGGTGGAGGTACAGCTTGCTGTTGGCTCTGAGGTACACTTTTATTTCTTTCTGTTCTCTACAAGGCTCCCAAATATTTTGTTCTGCAGTGGCATGAGGTAATAAACCAACGGGTAAAATTAAAGCCACCTTCTTTGGTTGTTGCTAACAGTTGCACAAATAAGCTAGTCTAGCCGGTATTTACTTCATTGCTCTTAGTCTTCAGTGATTCCAAAGGGCATGTTTCTATTTTCTTGAAACGAACCTAGATAAAATTGGAGCAATGAAATAGGCAGAGGGAAACAAACATCACCTAAGAAATTGCATCAGATCTCAGGCTGTCATTCCACATGTGTTTTGCTTTTTCCAGTTTTCTGGATTAGTATTGCTTGTGATGTAGGAAAAACAGCAACTGGGGGGCACCCTCTGCTGATGTTGCACCCTACTCCATAGACAGTTGTTGGGACTGAAAGAGTTTGCAGCCTGTCTGGTCAGTGCTAATAGTGCTACTTTTACTTAACACATAAAGGATGATAGAGGGCTTGGGCTGGGGAGCAGCCTCAGGAGAGGCTTTCTGGTGGTGGTGTGCTGCTGTATGGTTATCAGGATGCTCAGGGAAACAGGACGTTGTATGTTATCTGCTAGGTGATGTTAAGGTGATAGCTAACAGTCTCTATTTTCTCCCTGACAAAAATGACCCCATGCCTGTGAGCTAGACATTTGAAGTGATTCTTATACCTGCCTACCTCTCCCTAATTAAGCTGGTTTCCTCCCTGACTTCCCTTGGGGAAGATCCTAGTGCAAACCAGCCAGGCTAGAATAAAGACTAACAAACTATATGTCTGGGTGGCCTTCATCCCCAGAAACATGTGCAGACACCAATTGCACCAGGGTGGCATTCCTGCCATTGCAGAGTTGCATGTAAATATTCAACTGGGTTCTCTGATACTGTACTCCATAGTGACATGCAGGTCTAAAAACACTCCCCTGTGGTATCAGTAGAGAGATCTTGACTGTAGGGGTAGGTAGGAAGGCTGCTTTACCTTTGTGTTTTCAGTAGGGGTTACTTTGTTAGCCCTCAGTAGAACTGCCCAGGGCATTCCTGGCTGCTGCCACCTCCCAGCCCAAAGCATCCAGTTGGGCCGGGGAGCCCAGGACTGCGTGGGAACTAGTATGACTTCTGCTTTGGTCAGATGCAATCTGTTGGGATGGAGCAAGTGGAACAAGCTGACAATAGTCAGTACTTAGGTTGCTCAAAGGGTTTTGTAGTGTGCTGTGTTGATCAGGAAGTTAGGAGATTTGGGTACACATGGCAGTTTTCCCCCATTTGCCTAATAAATTTTTTATTTGAATCACTGGGTTGCTGTGCAGGCACTGACTAGATTGTCCTTAGGGCTTTTTTTTTTTGCAAGTGAATGGAAGTTGTTCAGGGAACTGCATATTTTCAGAAAAACCTTTCCAAAGTATTCTTGAAAGGGCACTTCAAGTCCCTTATTACAGGTAATGAACAAAGTCTCTGTGTGAATCCACTGGGTCCATTATTTTTTCTGTCCTAAACTGAAACTGGGAGGCTGACATTCAAGAGGTATGCAAAGGTAGAGAAGACTTCTTATGGCAGTGGGGGTCCTAAGTTGTGTGTTCAGTTGTTAGCTATGCAGATTTTATTAGTGAGGTGGCAGGACAATTGCAGATTTACACACTTGCATAGTTACCACTTTCAATAGAGTCTACTTCTGTTTTTCTTAACATTCTGAAGCTAAAGATGGGATTAAAGTAGTAAAATCATGTTGGTAGAAGTTTAGGCACAAAGGTCTGCAGCACTGAATCTGTTACCAGGGGAGTTGTTTCCCATGGGGCTGTACATGAACTTTGAGAGATTTCTTTGCCCGTAACAGCATTGTTATTACCTGACTTTGCTTAAAGTTTGAGATGGGTAAACAGATACAACAGATACAGCATAATGTGCATTGCTGTCTTCTGATACTGCAGAACTGGGTTTTGGTGCCAGGTTTTGGTCTGAACTTCCCTTCTGCTAAGATGCTTTTGAAATAAGAGATTTAGAATTATGCTGGATGAGGCTTTGAGCAACCTGGTATAATGGAGGGTGTCCCTGCCTGTGGCAGGGGGGTTGGAACTCAGTGATCTTGAAGGTCCTTTCCAACCCAAACCATTCTGATTCTGTGCAGGCCTGGATTCTGGGTAGGTGTGTATGGATGTGTGAGGGAGAGTAGAACTGGAAAAAAAAAATGCAGTGTCTTGTTGAATCTAGCCTTGCTGTAGCATCAGCACTATACTAGGTGACAGGAACTTGAAAAAAAAACATTACTGAGAATTCTATTGCAGAAGACTATGAACCTGGTTAAAAATATGAGGAGAATCACAAGCATGTTGGTGTTGGTCTGCACTGGTGAAGGGCTGCACTGGCAATTTGGTTACTTTAAGACTAGCACCTGATGGTGTCAGCTAATGGTTTGGCTGCATGCAAGGAAGCCAACAGTGCCCATATGTACAGCTAGCAATACAGCTATTCAAGCAGATAGTAAATCATGTACCATCTTTATCTTGCCTAGATAAACTAGTTAACTTTCCTAGAAAAAGGCACAATGATAAAGAAAAGAATCGCTTATTGTGCTTGTTATGGTATGAGTAATACTGGCATGTGCTGCAGAAGCAGAACAGTATTAAAAAGTTCTGGTTGCTGCCTTCAGTCTCCTAAAACCCTTCAGACGGGGATGTCAATGCTGACTTCTATTGTGAACCAGCAAATAAAATGGGGAGTGTTAAGTAAACAATTGCACTGTTCACACTCATATTATCTGCCTCTTTTTGTATGCAACCTTATCAGTACAGCTTGCTAATACCAGCATTAAGTTGATGAAAATTTATGCTCAGTGTTGACTTCAATTTGCATTCATTTTCTATGTTTTCCACTCCAACACAATTTCTGGGTTTGTTCTTGGGGACTTCTCATCTCAGAATCTCAATAAATTGCCTGATTTGTGTAATATTGTATTTAGTTTATATAAGCTGCAGTCTGAGATTGATTGAGAGAGTGAGATAGACTTTTCACGTTGAGCTTGGTGTTAAGTAGTCTCCTTGGAAATTTGTACCACTGTCATCTGGTGACAAGTTCAGCTTTCCCAGGGGATTTCCATAGGGCTGAGCTCTCATGAGAGTGCCAATTACGAAATTGTCACAGTTGGAAAAAGCCTGATCCACTTCTGTGTCTAACTTGGTACTGAGGCAGGAGTGCTTAGTTTGGATCCGACCTCCTCTGTCTTGAGTTAATATTCAGCTTTGTAGCCTTCTCTAGTAGTAATACATGTCAGTGTGCATTACAAACACTTATTACCTAATTTTTACAGCATTCCTGTGAGCTAAGTAAATAAATAGCTGCCAAGGAACTGGAGCACTCATTCTGAAACACAGTAGGATATGGAAGTTTTCAGTGTAGTCAGGATGCAATAAATGGTGATGGCTTTGAAATATTGATGTTGAATCAAAGTTCACTTTTACCTAGGCAAGAATAGAATACTGCTTGAGTGAATTTTTTGAAAATCCATGAAAATTCAATTTTTGTAGGCAGCTTCTTTCATGGGAAACAGATGCTGTTCTGTTTAAATATTTTTGTTCATAATAAGTGTTAATGCCCGGATCCTGGCTAAAATCAAACAACATATCCTACCACCTGTTGCTAAATTTCTTTGCAACTTCAACAAATGGCAATACTTTTCATTTCCAGCCCTGGGTTTTTTTTTTGTGTTGCTGTGTTTTATCTAGTAGTGGTTGTGCCTTGTTTGAGATGCTTCTCATTCAGGTTACAGATTTTATCTTGTATAATACTTTGTGTATGCTTTGTTTCCAAAATTCTGGAAAAATCCTTTATTCTGCTGCTGTAGCATTTAACAAAAATTATACATTTTCATGTATTAAGTGTTAATTATTAACTGAGTTTGTTAAAACTGCATATTGCTTATGCCTGTGTGGCATGAAGTTCTCAGCTGATGAAAAATTGGTGTAGCTCTGAGAAAATTTAGTGGAATGTAGCTCACCCATTAGCTAAAGATCTTTCCCTGGCACTTTCTTACGCTGACCTGGCAGCACTAAGCTATACATAGAGATTCAGGCTGATCTGTGACATGTATCCTCTGCAAACAGCCAAAGTTTCCTTCCTCTTCTAATTTAGCTTAAGGATGGTGCAATAAAAGACCCCTTTAAGGGATTTTAAATAAAGATGCTTTCATGTGGGTTTTGGTGTTTGTTTGGTTCCTCCCTGACTCCCTGAACCTTTCTGTTCTTCTAAACCTGAGTTCGTCTTTAGGTGCATTTTTGGTTGACACTGGTGGAAGGTTTGCATGACAACAGACAGCCAGAACTTCATAAGCATGGACTACCATGTCTGGGGGAGTCCTTTCCTTGCAGTTCTCCATCTATCTTAGCAAGTGCAGCTGATAACTGGACCATATCTGAAGCTGACTGACCGTACATATATGCCAGAAGGGTATTTGCTGACAGGACAAAGCTTGCTGTGAAGATAGCAGTAACTCAAGTCTGAGTACTTGTTCTGACTTGTGCCAGCTAGTTGCTTAGGAAAGCAGCAGCTGTTGTCTATGCAACAAAATGCTACTTCAAAACGGAAGAAAAAATGCCTTGCTACTTGAGACAAGATGCAGACATGAGTGTGGTGTTGTAGCAACTTTCCTTATAGCAAAAACAGCTGTGTCCCAACAGCAGCCACCTGGTATCCCTGCTCACCTGTTATGACTCTGCTCTGTTCATGTACTTGCCCACGGCCCTGCAGGTGGGGAAAAGTGTGCTGTAAAGCCAGAGAACAGAAATTGAGACAATGGAGTAGTCATTTAGGGGCACAATTGTCTTCATCTACCTGGTCCCTTTCCTTTTTCATGTTTTCTCTTGCTGCTACCTGAAGAAACTGCAAAGAATTTTACCAGTGCATCCATATAAATAATGCAGAAGACCTCTGCAGCAGTACACACTCAATTTTCTAAAGGTTAGTGGCACTGCTTTGGGGCTGTGCTACATAGGACCACATTCATAAATCAACAGGAGGCATTGCTTTTTTCAGTGTCTACTAGTAATGTTCCTGGCCTCTGTGTAAAACACAGTGGACACTGATATTGTTGGAAGTACTCCAAGGTGTATTTCCAGCCAGCAAGTTGTGTCAGTACTGAAGGGAAGGAATGGTTAATATATTGACCGTCCAGAAGAGCACTAACCTGAAGGTTGAGCTCCTCAGACTACAAAGGCAGGTTCTGTTGGGAGCATCTTGATGTGAACAGCAGTACAGTGTCACAGTTAGCATACAGGAAATATAATCTCTAGCCAAGATTTTTATGTAAATTTGAGCAATCCATATGTACTAAGCACCTGCTTTTCAGTCTTTCCCAAAGACTGAGAAAGTTCTTTAACTATTTTGAAGTACTGTTGCTCAACAGTGATTTATACAAGTGAAGGGGCTGAATGGTTGCAAAGGTTGCCCTAAATGAGGCAGATAAAACAATTTCTTGTTCTAGTGCTGAACCTTGATTATTTCCCCCCCTCTTCCTTTGGGCTTGAGTCTCAGAAGCAAAACCAAACTACTGTCTGTAAGCGTAACTTCCCAATGACCAACTAAATTGAAACATAGGGAGCAATCATGGGAGATTGAAAAAATTCAGATGTAGGTATGTTTTAAGCATGTGTTTCTGCTTAAACTAATTGGACTTAATGATTGGCTTATTCTTTCTTAATCTTTCAGCATTTTTGCTACCTCTTAGATTGGTTTGGCCCTTTGTTCTGAAGGTGGCTTCTGTTGTGTGCTAGATGGTCATTAGGACTCTCTAAATCCAGAAGGCCTTCCTGAATGTAGGGGAAGCAAGAGCCACTATGATCTGCTGACTGCAGCCTTCATATCATCTTAAATTTTAACAGAAATCAGATGTGAGTCAGGTTGCTCAAATCTGTGATAAGTGAGAGGAAGAGCAGCCATCGCAGGGTGAGGCTTTACACCCAAGAGAGGGGTGGCTTTTTCTCTTCTCATCAGCCTTTCTGTACAAGGTGAAACAAAGAGAAGTACAGGGCAGTCAGGGCACTTTGATCCTGGGCAGCTCTGCCTGCCATTTTGCTTGAGGTTCATCATTACCCATGCCATTTTCATGGAAGAAGCCTTTCAAATGGGATAAATGGTGCTGTGGTAAGTTTCAAGGAGCATGATACTGCTAGGGTGGTTCTGCCTACTAGTTTTGGGCTTCAAGATGGTTCTGATATAGGTGTCTTCTGCTTGCATTTGAACCGGCAGTCTCCCAGATGCATGCTCACATAGCCAGCTCATGAAAACCCTTCTGCTATTAGTAATGGTCATTTGATTAAAATGCCCAGTCCTGCTTTTTCCTGTGACTTGAATTTCCACTGAATTTAAGGTTGCTTGTTCCAGTACGAGGAATTCTGGATGGGCTTCTCCTTGGTCAAAATTCATACTTTCAACTTCTGCTTAGCTCCATGCTTTTTAACAGTATATTTTTATTGCTTGTATGCTTGTACCAGTGTTTGCCATTAGAATAGTGATATGTGGCTGGATGTGGACATGGCATTTGGTTTCCAGTCTGGTTCTTTTGTTAATGTATTTTACTGTGTCTGAGTTGATGTTTTGAAACATCTAAAATCTGTGTATTATCTAGGGTGTTATGTTCCTAGTGCAGTCAAAATCCAGTTTTAACAGCAAACCCTTACTTTCTGCTTCTTTAGAAGTACTTTTTCTGAGCTGGATTAGACCTTTAGAGACCTTCTCCATAGCATGTAACAGCCCTAAATGTGTTTTGTATACCACTCCTGAAAATGATTTTGTTGTAATAATGAAGTATTGTATCTGGTCAGATCTAAGGTCTGTCATTTTTGTGGCTGACAAGACAATTCAAAGGCTGAGAATTGTGCAGTTTGTCTTTATTTTGTAAAAATTAGCGGAAGAATTTTCAACCAGTTAGAACTGCTATGCAGTTTGGAGGGAGGGGCCTGGGCCTGTCGCACAGTGTTTTCCTTTCTCTCAGGAGAGATCCTAGCTGCTAAATGTGGCCAGCAGGCTGCCTTCTCTCTACTTGCATCACTATTTGGCATGGCAAGTGGGTGTTCACTTGAGTATTATCTACTGTCTCCAGAGGCAGCACTGTTACACATCTGCTGGGCCCAGAGAGTGAGCTGTAGCCTACCATAAAAACAGGTCAAGCTATGGCTGCAGAAAGAACAGAACTTCACCTGTGAGCAAATTAAGCTTATATTTTCATGCTAGCTGATCCTGCACAGCAGGCCTGCTGAGCTGCTTGATTTCTTGTCAGCAAATCAGGGTATGGCAGTTTAACTTGTTCAGAAGACAGCTTTAGCTCCTGCCAGCATCAACAGGGATACAGGCAGCTCTGAGAGCTATCCCCACCACACAGGGGAAAGAGTGCCTTATAGGAACAGGAAAGTTAAAACATGACAATTGCTTTAAAAAATAAGTTAAACTGTTATTTTATCATGCGTTCTGGATGTGTTGTTGAAAGTTAGGAATATAATGAAGGCAAATGAAAATTTGCTGCATTGCCAAGCCCAGCACTGTCCCATCTGAGAGCTTTGCTTTTCACACTGTAGATCAGGGTCATTGGCTCAGTAGGGTGCAATGCTGTAACAGGCTGCTGCAGCATTGGGAGGTCACTGCTTCCTCTGGATAACTGTGAATTCACAGGTCATTCGGTCTTCAGTTCTGCTGAAGTAATTAGTGTGAAAATCTGAGGTTCAAGTGCACCCATCATGTATTCCTGAGGAGCACATCTCAGATACTTCATTGAAAAATTAATATGAAATTCCAGTGTACGAGATGATTCTGTGGTAGCGCTTGGTTTGCATGCCCTAGTCCTCTTGCTGTGTGAGGGTTTGTTGAAAGCTAAGGTGGGTTTCTAGCCAGAGTCCTTGCAGTGGTCTTTTACATGTGCTAACGGTGAATACTTTCAGCTGCTGGAGCTCCAGCTCTTGGACTCAGCTTCAGCCCCTTCAGGTGCTTGTGTCTTGCAAAAACTTCTGTTGCTGGCAGTATGACCAGTGAACAAGCAATGCCGTGGGTGAAGCATGCCTGTGTGACCGAGGAGCCTAGTGACATCCTCTGGTTGTGCCTGGGTGCTCCAGAGTGATGTTGCACTACCCTGATGGCCAGCTGTGTGGTCAGGCTGAAGCGGGTATCTGAGTTACTGCCCTGGTGTGAGAGCACTGCAGAGGTGCCACATGCCCACCTCCCTTGCTGCAGAAGTGTGGTGGAACAGGGAGCTGTAAATCTAAAGTCTTTGTGCAGGGAGAAGAAAGTGCCTTATTTGGTAACTTGTCACTCTTCCTTGCTTTGCTCCTTCTGTTAAATGGTGGAGGCAGGTGCCTCTATTGTGCTGGGAACCCATTTCTATTTCTTGCCTCCTTTGGGCACTTACAGAAACCTGCTGACTCTAAAGAACAAAGCTAAAGCTTCTCATGCCTTGTCCTGTATCATTATTTAATCTTGAGATTATGCCTTAATGCTGCTGTTATGAAAATGATTGGGTTGCCCTGTGAATGGTTTCTGAGAAATAAAGGGTCATAATTTGACACCAGCTTCTCTATTGCCTCAGTACTTGGCTATGAGGAATACAGGCTTAGCCAAAGGCTAGTAAATCCTCCAACTGCAATGGATATACAGAAAATAACATAATTGTTTTCTGCCTTGCGTGTTCCATCAGTAGGGAGTGAAATCCCCTGAAGATAAATAGTAATCTCTGTAGTTGGGACACACTGCCCTACTTTCTTCTTTGCTTCTGAATTAGTTTAGGGAATGAATCCCCTTCTCCCCCTTCTTTTACCCTGTTCCTTGTAGGGACTTTGCTGTATGAGAAGCCGGAAGCTAAACAGTAGATTGGACTGTCACATTGTTTTCACTGAGTTTGTTAATTTTAAACTGTTTGAAAATCTGGTTTATGGGCACAAACCGTTTGGGCAGAAACCCCACAAATTGAAGTCAGACCTGGTGAGCTTTGTACCCTGCAGTGGATTGAGATATGTTGAAATACCACTTGCATGCCTTTTATTTTTAGAAAGCAGTGTTCAGGATATGAAAACTGTAGCCCCAGTTTCTGTGGGGTTTTGTTTTTCTACCCTATTGCTTAATTTTAAAACACACTGCACCATTAAGTTTCTGGAGGAAGCTATGAGCCCTTTGTGCTTCCATGTGAAGCAAGACAGAATGGGGGAGAAGTTTGAGGAGAATAGTCTTGCTCTGTAACCTGTCCCCACAGGCTCTTTGTCCCACTTGTCTGTGGATCTTCCCAGTGTTGCTGGAAAAATGGTCACTGCTTACCGTGGGATCTGTCACAGTAATGTGTGTAGGAAGATTGTCAAATTAAAACTGGTTCCTGGCTGTGGTTTCTCTTACTCTTTCCTGCATTGAGCCACCTTTTGAGCTTGTGAAAGTAACTGCAGATGTTTTTCTAGAATGAGGACTACAAACCTCTGGCTGTGGAAAACGTGGTGGTGGTGAGCAAAGCCTGGAGGACTACAGCTCCCCTGGTTTTCTGTTGAAGATGAAGGGGAGAGGGAAGGAGAGGCTGCATGTACATGTCAGCAAAAGTATGTGGAGAGGCTTTTCTCCAGTGTGCTGTGGGGACACTGTAGCTGCATTGCTCTGTGCCAGCTGGCTTGCAATAGCTGACTGTACCCACTGTGCTTGGTCAGTCTCAAGTGTGAGAGAAGATGCATGAGTTAAATCACACTTGAGCTGACATATTTTGCTTCACATTTTTTGAGTAACTTGATAGTATGTTGGCGCTTTTACGGCAGAGAAATATGGCAGTAGTAGGCCTCTGGTTGTAAAATGTATTCTTCTATTCAAAATGTTTGCATTATTAGGTAAGCTTGGTATTAGCCTTCAGAAGACTCACCTGTTTCCTTTGCTTTCTATTTTTGGAGGAGTTTTTTAATTACTGGTCTTACATTTCCTTGGGCCCTAGTAGACAAGCAGTCTTTGAGGAGAATGGCTGTTTTCAAGAGGAAACTTCTAACTCTGGTCTTTCTAAAGTATCCAGGGCAGGAATTTAGACTGATTGCAGTGTTTGGTGCTTTTCTGTGGTTTTGTGTGCAAGTCATTATGCATGCCTCCATGACTGAGGGGGATTGCATAGGACACTGAGCCACAAATGCTGGAAGTAGGCCCAGATGAGGTGGGGGGGGGAAATGCATGTTAAGAAAGGCTGGCTGTTTGCTTAGGGCACTGCAGTGGGACCATGGTGTTGGGATTCATTCCCTTGGTGTTGCAGAACTTCCACATGTGGTGTTGGGCAGACAAGGGTTATGACCAGCGAGCGTGGGTTCGTGACCAGCTGGCTGGAAGCCAAGCATTGTCTGACAAGCAGTTTTTGGTAACTTCATGTTCTGTTCTCTTAGTGTTTTCCTCCAAATGATGATGAAGACTCCTTCAGACATTTGTAGGAGTTGCCTTGGAAGGCAGCTTTGATTTTCAGTGAATTTTTGTGCTGAGCAAATCTGAAAATTCTTGGCATGACAAAAAGGCAAGGGAGAAAAGCCCTGTTAACACTGGCCTTGGTTAATTACAGCTGTGGAAGACAGCAGGCTCTTTGTTACTCCCCATCATCATTATGGACAGGCCAGCAGGAATCCCAGTGTAGTTCAGGTTGCTTTCCTGCAATTACTTGTAGAATATGACCAAAAAAATCCTGATTCCCTGTGGCAAGAAACCAAACAAACAAAACCCACAAAAAACAAAGCCAGACCAAACACACAAGCAAAAAAAGCCGAGCCAAACTCTAAAGTAAAACCATGAGGAAACAGAAGTAGGAAAATTATTGCTTGGTTACATTTTTTTAAAAGGTAAGTGGCCCTTTAAGAGGAGCTTGAAAAATATTTTAAACAGGGAAAGATTATATTAAAAAGCTTGCAAACATTTGATCTCTGCATGCCAGTGTGCCTTCAGCCAGCTACCCCTTTGTCCATCTAAGTTTTTGAACTGTTGATCTCTCCAAAAAATAAACAAGCTGCAGAAGTGTTTAGGGAGTTCAGCGCATTTAGGAAATAACCAAGGAATCAGGGTGGGGGAATTTTCCTCTAGTTGTGGTGCAGCAGGGTGCTTTAGCCTCTACTTGAAAGAAGAGGACATTTTTATGTTATTGCAGGAACAATCTCTTTTCCCAGTCTTTCCCCAGGCTGGGACGGGGGGATGGTGGTTGATTTTGGTGACAGCACACAGTGGGGCGTTTGTATGATGTGGTCAAAACCAGAACATTCCTGAGTGGCCCTGCTCGTGGGGAGAGAGGAGCGCAAGGGAACAGCTTTTGTCCCAGAGTAACCTCTGTGTTGCTTCAGCAGAGGGGGGTGTTGTACTTCTTCACGTGGAACAAAAAGGCAACAGGGAGTTTGTAACTGGATATGTAGATGAGGGAGCAATGACCGTCAGTAACCCCTGGGTGCTTCGTGCTGCAAGAGAGGGATCGCGTGGCTTCCTCCCTCCCCGATGCTCTGCCAGGCTCAGGCCTGGAAAGCAGAAGTGCCACTGGGACTGCCAGCCTGCCTGTTACTGCTGGTGGCACCCTGAGTGCCCAGTCTGCATTTTCCTGAGGCTTGGGCTTTCTTGAGGTTACTGCCTGCTGAGCTAAGCAATGAACATGGTGGGGGGGGGGGGGCAGGGAATGTTCACTTATAGCTGTTCCCTGTAGGAGAGGGGAAAGCACAAAGTGTTGGCTTTCCCTTGCATAATTTTCATTTTAGAACTCTTTGCTTTCTACTGTTTGCTGTGAGCTGTGGCATTCTTTCTAGAGTAGAAGAAGCACCGTGACACCTAGCTTGTTGGCCTGGCTCAGCCTGGAAATCTTCACCCCAGTAAATCCCATGCAGCTTGTGCCCTCAGCTCTTGCTGGCATAGCTGTGTTCCTCATCACTGCTTATTTAAGCATAGGAAATTTAGAGTTGTCCTCGCTCTTTGAAAAAACAAAACAACCCAAAACAGTGTGGGGGTCAGTTGCTTCAGCTCCAGGTTTGTGAACTTTAATAGTGTACATGGATTATAATTTCCAAATGGTTTGCCTCTGCTGTGACAGATAAAATTTGTTTTAAAGTCAAGAGCTGAAACACCAGTGGCTTCAGAAGGTGAAGATTTTGGGAAAGTGGAATTGAAAAGCATTTGCAGAAATTTTGACAAGTGGTTAATATTGCTTTCTAGGTCTGCGTGCAATTCTGTATCATATGTGTCTTGCATATATCAGACCTTGAAGTTTATGGTATAGTATCTCTACTATCAACATAATTAAATGCAGGCTAGTAAATCCCTCTGTGATCCATGCACCTCCTCATTTCTGTGGTTGGTAACAACACAGGGATTAAGTGAAGCCACATTTTTGTGTGAGGCTAATGCTGGAATAGGTTTCACTCCAGATCCGGGGGAGCAGGTTGGTGTGCCTTGCTGGTTCTGTGTATGTGTGTGCAAATTGAGCTGAAGTAATGATGCTAAAGTGAGTTATTTTTAAATAAAGGTTTGTGTTTTGAGATCAAGACATCATCAGTTGACATCTCTGAAAGCTGCGAAGTTTCAGAGCACTTTGCCAGTAGCTCCTCTTTTCCCTTTGTGCTATGGTTTGTGTAATTCTCCCTCCCCCATTTGTCAGCTTTCCTTTTCCTGTTCAGAGCTCTTGCATGAGTTTCCTTTAGGCTTTGCCCTGACCAGAATGTTGCTTGTTTTGTCATTTTCCAGACTTGAAACTTCGGGATTTCCTGGTTGACAATGAGACATTCTCATACTTCCTCTATCATAATGTCTCCATGCCATCATCTGCAGTAGAGGAGCTGCTGGATGCAGAGGTCAACCTCCAGCAGGTATAGAGCACTTTCAACCACTAACATAATGCTTCTGTACTGTTTGTTTAACCATAGTGCCAAGATCCACAGTGCAGGACCCCTTTGTTGTGATAGGTGTTAAACACAGAGGAAAATGTAATCCCTGCTTCTCTCTTGCCTTTTGCCCTGAAGTTAACAGTCTTATTTGGTTGTAAGCTATAAAAGGACTCTGAGACCCACATGCAAATGTTTTGATCTGCATAAGAAAATAGCCTGGTACCCTTCAGGCTAAATGGAATTTCTTCTTTCCTGTTTTTTTTCTTTTTTACCCAAGTAAAACATTAACTGGTTTGCTAGTGCTGTTCAAACTGTTTTACTTTGACTAGGAAAAAAAATGGGGTGGCTGTTCACTTGGCATGGACTGGAACAGTTGCTCTGTTGCTCTGCCTTAAGTTCCTGTGCAGCAGTAGGAGGCATGCTTTTTGGTTTGTGGGCAACTCTTTAAGACAGATAGTAAATGTGTACATTATATAGTACAAGAGTTTTGATCTCACATGACCTGAGTGCTCCCATGATTGCCTTCATAAACATAGGCAATGGTGCTAGATGGCTGGAGCCCCTGTCTTGGGATGGCTATCTGCCATTGTTAAGCTCAGAACTTTTTTTTTGCTAGGCTGGATGGATTAGTCCACCAGCATACTTTCTAATGCAGAAGTTGGAACTGGTTGTTTCAAACTTCAAAGACAGACCCATGGTTTTCTTAAGGCTGTGCAAAAGGTGATGTACAAAATCTGCTTCCCAACTCCAGATCAGCTATTTTCTTTGAAGTGGGGTTGATTAATAGTCCTTTCAGATTTTGTTGTCATGTAGTTACAGATGCTGTCCCCCTTCACACACATTTGTCTCATTCTTCAGTGAATTCTATCAAGCAATCTATTTTAGTGCAGTTTGATAGTTAATCCTAGAAGTTAAGGATATGTTCTAAAAAAACCTGAAAAATTCTTACCCATTTTAGGCTACGAGTTTTGTTTTACTTTAATTTGTCTCAAAATTTGTGCTAGATTAAAACAGGATTGTTCTACAGGTGGTTCTGCAAGGATAACTAGAAGGCTTCAGTAACAACAGTCATTCTCCCAAAGCTGATGGAAAGGCAGAAAGATTTTTGAAGAGGCCAAAAAGCTAGCTCAGATACTAGTGACATATGACTGCCATATTGTATTGGTTGTATATGGCAAAGTCAGTGGAAGGAGAAAAAAAGCTTACCTTTTATGTACATAATGTATCTAAAGGGTGTTGAAGGGGTAATCAGTCAGCTAGTTCTTGCTTGAATGCTTTAAGCTTTGTTCTTGTTTGTGGAATTCTTGTGCTGATTCTGCCAGGAAAGTGGAAGTGATGTTGTTTAATCTTAACTGCAGTTTTTGCTCTTGGGTGGCAGAAAGAGCAAATCTAAGCAGCAAGCTAGTAAGCTGCAGGGCAAGACAGTGACCCACCAAATCTTTCTTTGAGTACTTTTTAAATACAGATGATAACTGAGAGACAGAGTGCTCTCTTCATGCAGGATGACAGACCCCTTCAATTTTGCTGGAGACCTAGTGCAGAGATCTGACCTTACTACTGAGGTGCATAGTGGCTGCAGTATTAATAGGCAACAGTTGTTTGGTCTCTGACTGTGTGAGTGGGTCACAGCTGCTTCATTTGAAAGGCCATATAGAAGAGCCTATTTAGAGTATGCAGACCTGTTACAGAAAACAGAGCCTTCTCCTGCAACCTGTTAGTGTCCTGTGGTTGTTCAATGAGCCCAGAAGTTACGATTTGCAAGGAAGTCCCACCAAGATGGGACTGGTGTTTGCTGGTGTTACTGTAGTGACAGTACTCCAGCATGCCAGGCAGGGCTCTATATTCAGCATACTGAATACAGTGCAAGTGTATAAAAATGGCTAAAGCCTTGTCTTGATGGGGATGTTGCTTCCTGGGGCAGAGTGGCTCAACCTTGTTTCTCTGATTAGTGGCAGGTGTACTCAGGAGGGTGTGGGGTTTGGAAGGAGCCTGGATCAGCAGTGGGCAGCCAGCTATCTACTCAAGTCTAGTATGCTGCCATTGTCCATATGTGGCCAGACAGCTGTAATGTGCCTTGGATGGCAGGAGTAGATTCTATCCCTGTGAAAAGCTGCAGGGGCACAGTGAGGGCCTGGGCCAGGGTCACAGTATGATGGGTAGAATGGCAGTGAGGAGTAAATAGTAATGGCCAGGGTGAATGCTGCCTGGAACAAATCTCCATTTCATACAGGAGAGAACAATATGACCTGTGAGCATAAAACAGTCACCTGTAACTGCTTTCAGACATGAGCCTGGCATTCTGAGAGCCCTTAGGGGACTTAACCTGTCATTTGGAACATATTTGCCTCTTCAAGACACCATGGCTTCAGATGACTTGAAATGATTGCAGAGAATTGTCTTGGTTTGTGGGTTAGAGAGGGCCTTTGTTCTGGAGTCATGTGCTATGGGCCTCACTATGTTTGGAAAGAGTGGCTTTTCTCTAAAACAGCTTAAAATCCAAGTGAATGTGGACAGACACAGGGGATGGTAGAAGGATTGTTCACCCTCACTTTGAGTGAGCACTGAGGCACTGGGAGACACTGGTTTTCTCTGTTCATCCGGGGAAACTACTTTAGACTGATCCCAGGTCTCCTGAGTGTCATTCCAGTGCCACAGGAATATCCCCTTTTCATCATGGCTATGATGGTGGTAGTATCTCTGCTGGCAAAAAAAACCCCACTTGAACTTTTTCAAAAGGACAGCCTTTTTGATGAAAGAGCTATCACATCTATTTAGCTGAGTGTGCAGCATGGAAACATCTTATTTTTGGCATATGGATGCAGACTAAAGTTAAAAGTTTGCATAAGTATTGCATTATAAATCTCTTGTCTCTCCTATCAGTTCAATCTGCTTGTTTTCTGAACATAGTGTGCTTTTTCCCCCAGGATTATTGATGCCCTTCTGGTTTTGAAAGACTAGAATTTTCAGATTTAACATTGATTCAGGAGCTGCTAACCCTTCTGGGATGTAGATCAATCCTCTTTAGTTGTTGCTAGAAGTTAGGCAGTGCACACTGGATATTACGAAAGAAGAGAAAAGAAATAGTGTGGAGTTGTTGTTCACTGTGCATTTACAATAAAATTATTCCCTCCTTCTAGCCCCAAGGCAAACAAAATGTTCTTTCCAATGGAAGACTCTGTATTTTCCTTGTGTTTATCACCTTTTTCAAGTATGTGCCTGTTGGACATGTACCTGTTTGTTGCCCAACAAACCTAAGTCCTGTAACTGGCCTTATTAAAATAAACTAGGCTATCAGGTCTGAAAGGGTCTGGTGATAATTCAGAGGGATTTTATGTATTACTTTCATAAATAAGGTGGTTGTGGATTGGGAACATTATTGACAAGCAAACCATCACCTTAAGTAAAACATGCTTGTGAAAGAAGACTTTATCTTATCTCCTGTTTGTTGGAGCCAGTAAGATAACTTTTTTTAACTGATAACATTACCCCAAAACACTGCAAAATGTTTCTCTCAGCAGTTATTAAGGAGATGCTTTAGAGCTAAGGTAGAAGGTGATCCTGATCCAGAACAGCACGGAAAATGTCTGGCAGACATATCTAAGGAGTTTGGCACATAGGTCTTTTGCCCTTCACATACATTTGTCAGACTTGTCTGGTCACAAGCCTTGTTTTGTCTCTGTGGCTCAGTTCCCAGAAGACTGAAGATTAGTCAATGCGTGTACCCTTGGTTGGAGGAAATAGTTGCTGTGGAGGACAGGATCACTGCTGCTCTGTGCATGTTTGGAGAAGTGGAGACCTGCCTCCCCCAGGACTTCTCCATGTTATTGACAGGGAAATGTGGTTTTTCTTGGAACTGAGTTGCATATGGGTCAGGACTGTGCAACCTGTGGAGAAGAATGCCTTCTTACCTCTATCGGGAAATGTTATGAATGGTTAGTTTTGTCTAGGTAATAACCAATTCTGTGCTATGAATCTTACAAAAAGGAAGACTTACATCTTTTTATTTCTTTCCAGGCCATTGTGTCTGGTTACCGAATGCGACTGCAAGATCTCTGTAATACCTCAAGACTGTCTGAATTTCTTACAATCCAGAATCAGACTTTGGCCAAGGACTCTGAAGCCTTCATTTGCACCTTGACAAAGGAAAAACTCCGTGCAGCTGAACAAGCCTTCCGTGCTAACCTGAATCCTTTGAAGCCCCTTCAGGTGAGTCCAGTGGTCCCACCTGTGAACAGCTATCACAGTGACATTTTCTACTGCTTTCAATCTAGGAATTTGTCCATGCATTTCTGGAGTGAACTGTTCATTCACAGTGAGAAAAAAGATAGATGGTCTTTATCACTGGAGCATGAACAACGTTGCTTCTTCCTGTCACTTATACCCTACCTGTTGCAGCATGGTACTTGCACAGCATACATGTGTGGTGTGGTCCCCAGTTCAGTTTGTCAAGAGGAAAATATGCTGTGTGGTAAAAAACTCTCGGTTGTCCTCATGTTTTGGTTATATGTGTTGTCATAGCTGGAATGAGCCCAGATGTTAGACTGACCTGTGCTGAGTGCTAAAACCATCACCCTCTGCCCTTACTGTGGGGCCACTGAGTGCAGAAGGTTCTAGCCAGTGGCAAGCCCCAACCTTTGAGCTGGCTTAATTAAGACAGAGCATTTGTAGTTTAGTTTTACCCTGGCTGGCAGCAAAACACAACTGCTTAATCACCCTTCTGGGGGATGGGGGAGAGAATTAAAGGAGTGAAGGGAAAAGACTCATCGGTTGAGATAAGAACAACTTAATAACTAAACTACAATAATATTGGAAATAATGATGATGATAGCAATATATACAAATGTACAAATACACAAATGAATGAATGATACTGCTCACCACTCGATGATCAAGACTCGCCCCATTCCCAGCTAAGTGAGTCAAGTTTTAAAGCCCAGTTTCAAAGATTAACCAACTGAATGGGTTTTAGAGCAAGAATTCATTGAACTTCAGGAAAATACATTATTTAGGGGGTGATGGGAGCAGACTTAGCTGTTTAGGAAAACCCAGTGATGCTCTGTTATGGGTTCACAGTGTCTGGTAAAATACAAAAGTTTGAGGAAGTTTGTGGTGGAAGTATCAGTAGAGGGAAGAAGGGACCACAGAACCCACTCTGTTACCCACTAAAACATTGTCGTCTTTGGAAGAAACAAACATTTAAGCTGTGTGATTTTTTCCATATTTAATGAGCCTTTCAGGACCCAAAGTCATAGAGGGTTATTATCAAGTACTGGAATCATATTACTCTTCTGTGCCATACATAGTGGTCAGTTACTTCTCTCTATCACTCATTTTCTGTGGTTTGTTTTTGTGTCCTCCATCTGCATTTTTTCTTTCCTGCTGGAAGAGCAAGATAATCATAAGTGTTATGAGATGAGGTAACAGCACTAAAATTGTCCTCATAACAAAGATGGGCTGTTTAAAAAGGAATGGCTATAAGTATAAGCAGTTTCTTGGGTTCAGTTAGATGTATATGCATACTGTAAATCATTTGAAGATGCTAGAATTTTGGGGACCAAAGGGGATGAAAATAGCCAGTTCAGTATTGGTCTTCTGGGCCCTTTGGAGACTCAGTCTTGCCTTTCTCGTTTACAGAAGTCTCTACAGCTTAGCAACATACAACATAGCTGACAGAAGAAGATGGTACATCTTGTGCTCTTTATTTGGCTGAAATAGAGTTAATTTTCTTCATAGTAGGTACTATGGGGCTATGTTCTGGATTTGTGCTGGAAACAGTGCTGATAACACAGGGATGTTTCAGTTACTGCTGAGCAGCACTAACTATCACAGTCATGGCCTTTTCCGTTCCTCACATTGTCCCACCAGTGAGTAAGCTGGGGGTGCACAAGACGTTGGGAGGGGACAGAGCTAGGACAGCTGACCCCAACTTAACAAAGGGATACTCCATACTCTATTATATCATCATGCTCAGCATATAAAACTGGGGGTAGAAGAAGGAAGGGGGGGGATGTTTGGAGTGATGGTGTTTGACAACAAGTAACTTTTCTGTGTGATGGAGCCCAGCTTTCCTGGAGATGGCTGACCACCTGCCTGCTGATGGGAAGTAGTTAAATGAGTTCCTTGTTTTGCTTTGATTATATGTGTGGCTTTTGCTTTACTTCTTAAACTGCCTTTATCTCAGTCTACAAGTTTTCTCACTCTTACCCTTTCAATCCTTTCCCCCAACCCAACTGGGGGGAGTGGGCAAGCAGCTGTGTGGTGCTTATTGCCAGCTGGGGTTAAACCATGACACATCCATATTGTTCATTGGTGAAAGAAAGCAGACATAAGCAACTCTGTGTCACTTGGCAGCAGCAAAGTAGATTAAGACATTAAGTGCAATTTTGGGGACTTCTCAGAAGCTGGCTTACGATCTTGGCTCCCAAGGGAAAAAAGTTGGAGTCTAGAAGCCAGCAGTTCTAAACCTGCTATGTATTGTACACTGTCTTGTGAAAGTCCACAGTTTTTCTAAGAAGAATGTCACAGGCTACCCTCTAGTTAAGCTGCTGTAATGCATCAGTGCATGAAATAAAAACCAACTGGCTTCAATGTGACCAGGCAAAATGAATAAATTAGCCCTAGGATTATAAGCAACATGCTTGAAGCACAATGTCTGTAAAGGCTAAAAAGTGCCTTGACCTACAGTAACATCTTTGAACAAAGGAACTTTCTTTCAACAAAGGAGGCTTTTGACATAGCTTAGCGTTAAAGGCACGTGGGTCAAATCTTGGACATGCACGCTGAAGCTAGCAGCACCGTATCTACTACAGGGCCTGTAAACTAATGCCAACAATTTGCCCAGATATGTATTTTTAATCTTTTTTGCTTAATCCCTTTCATGTACTTCACAGCCTGGCATTTCAGTAAGTAGAAGTAAGGGCCAAATGAAATGCAGGTCCAACAGCAATTCAGAGGAAGGTTTTTGGCTCATGTAGTGGCATCTGAGCTCCACTGGTTGCATCATTCTGTGATTTATGGAGAAGGAGCATCTTAATATGATTGTCAATACAGTTGGGGTGAAAAGGACTTGCAGCTGTGTGCAAGAGTGGTGTAAATTCAATGCAAAGGGCTTGAATGGTAAAACAAGAGTTTTTACCACTCAAGTATCTGGATTATAGTTTCTTGAAGTATCTTAATCCAGAAGACTCGGGCCAGCATCTACCTGCTTATTCTTGCCCTTGTGCATTCCTGTTTATTGCTCTTTCTGCAAGACAATGCAGTCAGTTACATCATGGAGTTGATCTGGATTAAAAGTTACTGAACTGATTGTGTGCTTACACTTAACATTTGTGCTGAAACATGAAGGAGAGAGTGCAAGACTGAGAACCCGGTGGTCAGGACGTTTATGTAGGCTGAGATCTGGATGTCAGTAACTGCTTCTGCCACCTGCTTGAAGTGTGTGTGTATTTGCAGCCTGAAGAAAGCAAGTATTCTAGGTAACTCCCAACAAAACAGCAAATGATAGACAGAACACAGTTTTAAAAATGAAAATAGTGTGTGCATGGTGAAATGCATCAGCTCGAAATGGCACAGTAGTCTTAAGGAATTTTTTTAAAAAGGAAAAATAAACTCTTCTTTACATACCTGTGCATCTGTTCTATCCAGAACAGCTTAAGTGTTGCCTAAAGTGCCGTAGTAAAATCAAGACAAAGAAGCACTTCTGATTAAAATTTTTCACTAGTATTTCTAACTCTGCCACTGATCCTTTGTATGACTTCAATTTAGCATGCTCTGTAGGATGAGAAAAGAGCCAAACATATAGAGATATGATGGGGAGGTTAAAGTGTGTCTCCTTATTCCTTATGTAAGAACCTGTTTGGGGTGGGCTGTTTAGATCAAAACCCAGCAAAGTATCTGGAAGTGGTCACAGGATGAGAAGGCAGAGGATCAACTTTCTTTCTTTACTGATTACTCCACTAGAAGTAACAAGTGTTTCAAAAAGTCAAATTCCTTTTTCCAGGACCCATGTCTTAATCGTCAACCATTCTCTGAAGCCTTTTGGCCAACAATAAGTACTATGGAGCACAGGACAGTTTGTACAAGCCCCTTGTGCACACATCTTGTCTTGAGGTTTGCCTTATACTAGATGTAGTCAGTGAGACTGTGAGGCAGGAGAACGTGGTTTGAGGAAAACAGCAAAACAGTACCTCCAATCAATTGCATGCACACAAATTTCCTTTCCTGCTTTCTTCTTGTGCTAGGCCAGCAGTTGTCCCATAGAAGAACTACACAGTTTGGAAAGAGTTACAGGCACCCTTGGTTAGCAAGAGCAGTAAGTCACCTGTCTCCTACTGGACAGGTGCTGTGCTGTGTGGAGACTGTCTTATAAAAATAGCTGCCTGTGGGACAGCTTTCCCTCTGCAAATCTCCCTGGTTTTGAAAAAGATTTGGGGCGGAAGTTAAATGACAAAGACCAGACAAATAGGTCCTGGGGCATTTAATCTCAGCAGCACTGTCTAAGAAGAGCTTTGCCACACTCACTTCCAGTGGTGTGGTTCTGTAATGAGCCGTAAGTATGTTGTGGCTTGTGTACTATAGTGGTCCCTGAAGAGGAGTGTGGGTGAGCACATGAAAATCCAATTGTTTCTTCTCCCTTTGTAATACAGGTGGTATTTTGTCATATGGATAGCATGAACTAAGTATTGAATAATAAATACATTCCACTTGAAAAATGGCTTTAGAAAAGGTCTCAATGTAAATAAATGCTGCAACTGAACTTCTGGTCTTCCTTGCTCTTTGGAAAGGTTTTTCAGGCAAGCAGAAGGATATAATACTTCCAAGCAGATGTACTTTGGGACTTCCCCTCCCAGGAAATAAAAGCAGAAGCTTAGAGCACATGATTTTTCTGCAAAGTTCAGTGTAAAGTTTCTGCTAAGATCAGTATAAAGTTGTAGTAACTGTTTTAAAGCAAACAGGCCAGGATCACCTCTTTAAGCAGATGCAGACAGTGGGTGAATCTTGTTATGACCTCCCAACACTTCGAACACATGCTTTTTCCTGCATGTTAAAGAAACAGAGTTGTCCATCCCTTCTAGCAGGAGCTGACACGGGGGGCTTATTTAAGGTTTGTCTTGACTATGCAGTCAACCTTACTCAGGTCAAGTATTTGTCTCTGTTGTGATTAATGTAGTATGCACACACAGTCACATAATGTTAGAGATTGGAAAGGACCTCGAAAGATCATCTAGTCCAATCCCCCTGCTGGAGCAGGAACACCTAGATCAGATCACACAGGAATACATCCAGGTGGGCTTTGAATGTCTCCAGAGAAGGAGACTCCACCACCTCTCTGGGCAGCCTGTTCCAGTGCTCTGTCACCCTCACTGTAAAGACGTTTTTTCTCATATTCAAGGGGAACCTCCTATATTCCAGCTTGAACCCATTGCCCCTTGTCCTATCACTGGATGTCACAGAGAA
>VZTO01003786.1:62556-113880 GCA_013400615.1 Syrrhaptes paradoxus
TCCAAGTCGTTGATGAATATATTGAATAGCACTGGTCCCAATACCGAACCCTGGGGGACTCCACTAGATACAGGCCTCCAACTGGACTCCATCCCATTCACCACAACTCTCTGGCTTCTTTTCTCCAGCCAGTTCACAATCCATCTCACCACCCGATCATCCAGATTGCACTTCCTCAGTTTAGCCACGAGGACACTGTGGAAGATGGTGTCAATCACACAGAGTCCACTTAGGGCAAACTGTGCCTCAAGGATATTATGATGTTGGCTGCCCCAAAAGGCTAGTCTAGATGAAGGCATGACTTTCCAACCACTAACACAGTAATTGTACGGGGCAGTTCTGTTCAAAGCCTGCTAGAACTTCCTTTCCACAGTGTGCATAGAAAGGACAGGTGATGTTTTTGCTGCAGTTCACTGGAAAATGAGTCATTGCCCCTTCCCCTCAAGATGTAGTACAGGCACCTACTAGAGACATTCTTACAGTGGAATCAATCTTACTAGAGCTGCTTCAAATCTAGAGGGCTCTTATGAATATAATGAACTATTTAATGAGCCACTGCAGAGTTATTTTTCCAGGGGAATTCATGTCATGCTCATCTGTACAAAGCAGACTGTCCAGTTGTGACTGATTTTTGTCATTGTCTCTGGATATAGGACTTGTGAGAGGCTCCCTGAGTGGGCTTTAGGGTGCAAAGACTGGTGGTAAAGAAAGCAAAATTCCATCCATAAGAATGGCATCTCTGCAAGTTCTTGTGAGAAACAAACTTGAAGGGCTGTGAATTTGTTAGGGAAGAAAGGTCAGGGTGATAGGGTGTGAAAGGATAGGTGGGTTCTCCTCACATTTCAATGTAGGGTTTGCAAGCTCCTTGAATCACCTAGGACTTGCATACTGGGTCAGACCAAAGTCCCGTTCAGCACAGTGTCCCTTGAGTGCTAGTCCAGCAGTGACTCATGACACACACATGTGAAAGAATGGAGACATGGTGCAAGTATATAGTAACATTTCCTCCATATAATGTCCTGTTCTTCAGTAGCTTGCAACTCAGGCTTTTTCAGCACTGCTGGGATCTTGGTGTTTAATAACACTTTGTAAGTTGTTTTTTTTTTCTTTGATGAAACCCGCATTAGCTTTCAGTACCTTCAGCATTGCATAGCATCGACGGAATTTCTCCATTTTGACTAAGTTGAGTGTGCAGTATTCCTTTGGTATATTTTTTTCTTTTAAACTGGTCTTTTTCACGGCGAGCTCCCTAGCCCTGTATGATGGGGCACAGTAAGCAATCGCCTCCTGTTCCCATTCTCCATCCCAGTTGTGATTCTACAGACCTCTGTCATAACCTTTACAGGTCATTACAGGTCCCATTGGAAGAACTGTGGTCTATTGTTCTGCCTTCATAAACCATTCTTATATTGAATCGTAACTTGTGGCCTTTTTCTGTACTTGTATTCCTTCAGAGATGGAGGACCCAAAATTGCACACAGTACTTGAGAACCAGAATTGCACTGTGGATTTATATTGATGTTGATCTGTCTTATCACTGTAATTCTGAGATCTCTACTGGCGGTAGCTAGTTCAGAGCCGTGAAAGGGTATCTTAAGGTAGAACTGTCTTCTCCCTGTGTACTTTACTTTGCAGCACTGAATTTCACCTGGCACGTTATAACAGTGTGTCAGCATGAGGACTTTCACTAATCCTTTGCAGCTGGCTTTTGACTTTTCGCTGTTCTGAACCAATTAGTATCATCAGAAAACTCTTCCTTACCCGTTTTGTCCCTGAATCACCTCTGAATACCGTGAACAATACAAATCTGTGTGGAGGATGAGGTATATGGAGCTAAACAAGCACATCTTCTCTGTTATGCATGAACCTAGGACTTTCTGCCTCGTCTTATTGCTGAAATGATAGTGCAGCTCTGTAGCTTTGATCTTTACTGACTGTCTTTCTTTAAATATGTTTTGAAGGTCCCAGCCTGTGGGGAGTTTGAATTGAGGCTTTCTTTTAGCCCTGATGATGTGTTTTGATTCATCCAAACCTTAAGGACTGTGTTTAGAAGAAATCCATAGAGGTTATAGAGACCCTTCCTAAATTTGGAACTGGCTTTGAAGGAGGCAGTAACTGTGCTCTCAGAAAAGTTAGCTAGGCCTTAAATGCTCCAGAAGATCAGTGGAACAGTGCCCATTTACACCAGCTGTCACTGACCAGCTCTCATCACTCTCCAGCAAATCAGCTAGAACATGTGAAAGCCTCCAGCCTTTACTTCCAGAAATTACCCCAGGAAAAATGTGAAAATGAAAAGCTTCAGCCCAGAAGATGTATGCTAAAATCAAGGGCTTTAGCTAGTTCTTGTGTGTTGCAATGCTGTACCTTTAGCATGCTTTCAAATGGTGCCATGTGTAGCTGCTAACCTGAAATTTTAGGTTTCATTCCCATGAAAGAAGGATTGTGTCCAAATGTTTCCCATGCACAATAATCCAAATATGCGAACAGAAGGGGAAAAGAACCCCAAAAACCAAAATTCAGGCCCACCAGTTACATGTAAAGTAAAAACAGTTGTTGTCTTTACTGTGACTCCCTGCTAGAGCAAATAGTTTCTTGAAAGTCTTCCACTTTCTGGAAACCTGTTGGTCTTTCTTTTGTGTTGACACTACGTATCAGCTGTTTCATGGAAGCTGGTTGTTTTAAAATACACCTTTGATTTAGATAAAAAACATTAAGGCCTGATGGGAGGACTCATTGATGAAGATGATATACATTGCAGCAGGAGTTCTCCATATCTGTGGAGTCCCACTGAAAGCTTGTGGCTACCAGCTGGTCTTTTCCTCCCTTGTGTAGACTTTGCATCCCCTTCTTAGCATTGGCTTGCAGGATTTCAGATCTATCCATGTGCTGTCCTGGAGGCTGTCCTTGTTTTGTGACCTGAAATGCAAGCTATCCTTTGCACTCTAAGTGTATGTGCATGCATTCAGGATTTTATTGGGATGGTTCTGGTTATGGCATCTGCATACCTAACCTGTGAAGAGGGGGAGTGGTGTCCCCATTGCATTGTGGAGCACTGAAGCCCAGGGTATTTTAAGCTCAAGGTTGCACCAAAAGCCAACTCAGTGTTCTCCATGAAGCACTTTGCTGTGTAAACAGTCCTTACTACTCTTCACGAGAATGTTTACAAGAGTTTAATTTCTTTGTGCCTTGCAGTAACTTCTAGTTTCCTTTTCTCTTCCTGCAGAAACGAATTTCTTTCAATTCCTCCTTGTGGGATCTGTCAGAAACTGTGGAATCTTTGAAAGAGAGCCTTGGGAAGCTTGTTAAAGAGGTAAGGAGAGTCTTTGTGTCAGGAGAACACGTCACCATGGTTGCTGTCTTAGCCTGCAGTCAAGTACCAGAAGCATGAGTCTCCTTGGTACAACTCCAAGCCAAATCCCTGGCTTGTTTTGAAACTTCCCCCATCCTACAGCTGTTCTTGCTGTGTCTGTAGAGGCAGCACGCACTTCGCGGCCCCTCTTCACTTTGAGTTACAAACACCATAGGAGTTTATCAGATGCATATCTAAAGATTTAGACACGTCTAAAGATTTAGGACATGTGAGGTCCTCATAGGAGGAGCAAGAATTTAGGTGATTTCTGTGGGGTTTACCTTCTCAGCAGAGGCCCAGCTTGCAGTACATCTGATGCCTAGTAGTGCCTTACAACTGCATGTGGAGGTTTGCCTCCTTTCTAGTTCTTTCACTTAGTTGCCAGCTGTTTCTGTTACTTGGTTGTATCTACTGGTTTCTGGTATGGCATGTGAAAAAGATGATGTGGCTGTTCTAATCTAAATTAGTAGCTATAGGTTACTGTTTGCTCTTTAACTAGCTTTTTTGGGGGAGAGAATGATTTCCGGTCTTTGTGGAGCGTTCAGTGCAATGGCATCACAGCACTGGCTGACAGGCTCTGGCAAAACATAAACAGTGATTTGCAGAGGCAATGTGATATTATAGAGACTACAGGTATTTGTTTTTGCAGGTGAAACAATGGATTAAGAAAAAAGCCTAGCATGCTTAAGAAGTCCAAAAATGGGGGGGGAGGGTGAAGTTTGAGCCAGAAACTTATCTTGGTTGCTTTTTGCCTGTCTCTGAGTTTGAAGTGCTGCTGCTAGGCAAAACATTCTCTCCCTGAAGCAGAAATCAAACCATCTAAACTAAACAATGCCGCCTCCTCCTCCCACTTGCTAGTCTTCCGTCTTTGCAGCAGCAGGAGAGAGCTCAGCACAGTGAACGGCAGTAACCTCTGAGAGCACGCACAAGAGCAGGTCACTTCAGGTTAGCGTGCGCTCCACTCCCATGGGGAGGCGGCTGCTGGGAACCAGTGTCATGCCAACCAACAATTCCTGGCACACATCCCTCCCCATGTCTCCCAGCCTGACACTGGGTCCTGTTTACGGTGAAATTAAGATGATTCCAGGATCAGCTTCACTTAAGACCATGGCAGAGCTGTTGCTGCTATCAGGGAGGCTGCCGGTCAAGAGTTCGATTACAGCTGTTTCCTGTTACGTCACTTCAGTTTGCCTTTTTTTCTTTCTGGGATAAAAATAATTGAAACCATGTGATACTCACTTTGCTGATGTGGCTGAAAACAGCCCAGGGTAATGTGCCTTTTTCTTGGCAGCTGTTTTAGTTGAGACTACCTTTTATTCTGCCCTATTACTGTGCAAACAAAGGCAGCTTTTTCCTCTGCGGACAGTGTGAGCTGCTCCAGATGGCTTGACCGAAAGTTACTTCTTATTGTCTGGCTAGCTGATTTCTGTGTGAAAAAGAGGGACTTGCTCCCCTGTTTTGAAGGCCAGCAGCTTGAGGGGGTGGAGAGAACTATTGTTTGTGCCATGTCTAGAAGCCTTTCTAGCAAGGAATTTTAATTAGAGAATGGTCTGAACAAAATATTAGTTTCTGAGTATGGGGATTGATTTGATCTGTGTCCCTGAGCTCTTTAAAACAACCTAGGAGGGCAGATTAAACACCAAGAGCAAGGACAACTATTAAGAAACAATCAGAGAGCCAGGTCTGATGTGAGAAGAAATAGCTTGGTAACGCTTCACACATGACATACTTCCAGTGGTTTGAACAGAGCAGCTCTACACGTCAATTGTAAAGTTGCTGGTGCCAAAAAAGTTCCTTGCTCAAGCTGTTTTAAAATTATGTGTGAAAATGCTATTTGTTAATGCAATCCCTCTGTAAGATGGTGAATGCACTTCCTATTTGGTACCTTTGCTGATATTAGGGAGTTTACAGTATTTCAGATAAAGCAGTTAACTTTTTGCTAAGGAACAACCATCTGTTTTACCTAAGGTACCAAAAACTCCCCAAGGGATCTCTTTGGACACTCAGACTGTCACACCTGAAATGCAGACTTGGCCTTTTGAGTGAGGAATCATCAAATCCAAAAATCCTCTGAGCATATGTAGCCAACAAAAGCTGATGTGTGACCTTTTTTTCATTCGTGTCCCATGATGCTAGTGTCCTGTCAGTCGTCCTGAACCTGTGGAGCCAGATTGAGTGGCACCAGGGTGCAGATAAAGGCAGGAGTGAGTAGTGAGGAAATGAAAGTACGTGTGAAGCAATCACTCTGGACACGCGTACTGAATCCCCAGACTTTAGCTGTTCTCACAGCTGTCTTCCATCATATCAATGTGTCATGTGTTTTCAGGAAGCTAAAAATAGAGGCGCTCTGTGTATGTGACACATAGTAGCTGTTGTTTGGCATCTAGAATTTTTGTCCAGATGTTGGCACATCTAAAGCATGCACAGTGCTACAGATGAATGCAAAGGGTCAAGTTTGCCTCCCAGTGTTAGGCCAGAGACTTTGGGTTTGCTTTCCTTGGTTGAAATTGGGTTGAATTTTTCAGCACACAGTCACTTCCTGCATTGTTGCTGGCTGGCTTTGGTTATCTGCATTTTATTCAAGTAAAGGTGACAAAACCAATACACAGTGAGCAAAACTGGCAGATGATCTTTGACTGACTTTATTATGTCTCTGAGGACAGGGCAGTTGGACCACAGCATCTAAAGTTGTTTCTGAGATGCAGCTGATGAGCAGTTAAATAGGTGTCTCAGCAGCTCTGCTTGCCCTTATCAGTGCATATTGTTGTTCTGGGCAGCACAATAAGAACATTCAAGTTAATGTCACCTGATATTTCAGTAGTACTCAAGAAATCAGGTTGAATCATAGAGTAGTTTGAGTTGGAAGGGACCATGGAGGTCATCTAGTCTAACGCCCCTGCAGTAAGCAGGGACATCTTCCACTAGATCAGGTTCCCCAGAGCCCCATCCAACCTGACCTTGGATGTTTCCAGGGACCGGGCATCTACCACCTCCCTGGGCAACCTGTTCCAGTGTTTCACCACCCTAAGCATAAAATTTTTTTTTTCCTTATATCTAGTCTAAACATCTCCTCTTTTAGTTTAAAACCATTATGCCATGTCCTATTGTTATGCTAGAAAAAGATTTTAAAAGAGATGGAGAACCAACTGTAAGATGTTACCATGACACTATGTAAAACCATAGATTTCCCTGCTGTTTGATACAGAATACAGATTTAGGCCATTCCTCTCCAGAAAGGGGTAGCAGAACTCCAAAAAGTTCAGAGAAGGGCAATTAGGACATTTAGAAGTGTAATGACTTTCACACAAGGAACAAGGGAGTAGGCTGGGACTTGTCAGCTTAAGAGATGAATTTGAGATACGACAGAGGTCTATGGAGTTGAGTGGCCCAGAAAAGAGATATGGAGATTGAATGTTCACTATATCTTCCAGTGCAAAAAATGTGGCACCAAATGGAGCTAACCATAGCAAAGTTAAGGAGAGGGGAGAGAGGGTTCTTTCCTGTGATATGTTGGATGGTAAATACTTGTAGATATTCAAAACTCTGAGTTTAGCATAGAAGAAATTCTTTGATGGTTAAGGAATAGAGGTTTCCTGATCTCAAAATAAATGGAAGCAGGGTTACTTGGGAGAACTGTGCTGCATTCTTGCTCTTGCCTTATTTTTGCCTAACATCCACTTATTGTTACTGTCACAGAGGTTACTGAAAGAAACAGATTTCTAGGCTGTGTGAACACAACCTCTGCTCATGTTCTTACATCTTCAGACAGGGAGTCTGAGAGCAATGCTCAAGTGTAGCATGAAACCAGCGCTCATGGAGGTGCATTGCTTTCTCTGTTGTGGTGAGCTTAGCCATGCCTCTGAGTACAGTGACGTTAGTGCAGTGATTGTCTTAAGCTGAGTGCCTGGTGCTTTTGTTCTTTATATAGTGGAGGCAGATGCTTATGCCAGATAAATGAGTCTGGAGGTACCAGTTGTCCTGGCCAGTTGTGCATTGTCACCTCAAGCCTGGTACCAGGTTGGCTGGGAAGGAGCAGGCTTCTTGCTGCCACTGGCTGCATGCATGGCTCATGCTGTGATCAGGCTTTAGGCTGTAGCTGGGCTTGTTTTCAAGGGTTTTCTGGGAATGCTGTTGACAAAAGGGCTGGGAGGTGCTGGGGCAGGGACAAGTGATACCAATCTAGGAGGTCAAACTGGCTGCTTGGTGTAATCCATGGAGGCTTGCTAACCTTGGTGGAATTGTGCCAGGGGACACTGCTGGGGCCTGCAGCTCATCCAGCCCGTGTCCCATGAGCTGCACTCACTTTGTGTTGTTCCTTACTCCCTCTTCTGACTCAGTGCACCCCACTGCACCTGGTATGAGGGGGCTCTGCTGGAATGTGAGCCATTGTGCAACCCTTAGGAGAAGTGGCTCCCATATGAGAGAGCAGGAACCACCTACAACACTGGAGGGGAAAACTTAAGAGTAAAGAACTTGGCAAGGGCCCATTCCTTGGGCATGCACAGAAGAGACTTTATCTTCTCCCATTGTGGCGGGGGAAAGTGTGCTCTCCTGTTCTTAACTGTTGATGCTGCATTCAAGAGGATTCTCATGTGTTCAAAAACAGATGTGTGATTTGAAGGAGAGTGGCAAGATCTTCTCCTTTCAGTAATTCTCTTCCTACCCCTGCTTCCACTGTCTTCTCTCACCTCCCCTTCCAGTTGCTGAGCATGAAGAGCTGGAGCGATATGAGGCAAGAGGTTATGTTCCTGACCAATGTGAACGCCTCAAACTCCTCTACGCAGATCTACCAGGCTGTGTCACGCATTGTGTGTGGCCATCCCGAAGGTGGAGGGCTCAAAATTAAATCCCTCAACTGGTATGAGGATAACAATTACAAAGCGCTGTTTGGCGGCAACAGTACTGAAGACGATGTAACTAACTTCTATGATAACTCCACAAGTAAGTGTAACCCTGGCACGGCCCAAGGTCCCATCTGCTTCCTGGTTGTTATCACTAGTGTTTCCCAAACTCCCACAAATGAAAGCAGGTAGTCCTGAGGGACAGCATACCTTCTGCTGTTTCAAAAAGGCATACACATGCTGCCTCCTGCACATGCCCTTAAAGGCGGTGAGGATATCCACATGCAGTGGATTCCCAAGGGCCTTGTGTAGAGTCCACAGAAGGCTGTGCAGTCTTAAGGGGGAGAGGGAGCACATCATGTGCAGCCTTTCTGGCTTTTTCTGGACAAATTTTGCATGTGCCATGCGGTTGGGTTGTGGGAGTGGAGCAAAACTATCAGTGTGGTTCTTAATGGTGGAGGCTACCTGGGTGTTCCATATTTACTGGGCAGACCATGGAAGCTTGGACTGAAAGGACCTTTTTGTGGAGCTTTGCAGAAGAAGAGAGTTTTTGTTGTCTGACAAATGCTGTGCTTTCAGCTATGACTGTCCTTAAAGCCCACACAAGTGGGGCATATGCCTTCCGCAGTTGTCACTGTGCTGTTCAGCCACCCACCTTTGTTTTCTCCTCCTCAGCACCCTACTGCAATGAGCTGATGAAGAACCTGGAATCCAGCCCACTTTCCAGGATTATCTGGAGGGCTTTGAAACCCTTGCTAATTGGGAAGATCTTGTACACTCCAGACACACCAGCTATAAGGAAGGTCATGACTGAGGTAACTCTAGGCCTATGCTCTGAGACATAGAATGAGCTATGTCCTGCGGCTGCAGTGCACTTTAGCTGCCGTGTGTTAAATTGGGCCCAGACATGACCGTAGAAAGGGTTGCCTGCAAAGCACAGCCTTGTCTCTCATCTCCCATGGACTTGCTGCTGAGGGCTCAATAAGAAAAGGCCAGGCTGAACTCTTTTTCTAGACTTGGCTGGAAGTTTTCCTGGTGGTGCCTTTTTGATTATCCACAGGCTTTGCATCTCTGATGTGGGATATGGGAGTGGGGAAGACCTTGATAAACCTTCAAGTGTCCTTCCTTTCCTCCACTACAGGTTGGTCTGCAGATCCTTAATAATTTCCAGTTGTGGTTTACCTAATGTGCTCTCTAATTCCCCAAGCTCTCTCAGCAAGACTCTTCTAACACATCGGGAGGGGCTGCCTCTGTGTGCCCTTGATCTCCAAGACAAAGTAATTCTCCACCAAGCCTTGACAGGCAGTGCTTCTTGAAAGCCACAGTCATCCACACTTAGTGCTATTGTTTTCCTTCCAAGTGCACTTGATTTGTCTGGTCCTTGCAGAAACTGAGCTGCTGTTTGAATATAAGCAACACTCAGCTCAACAGGTCAATGCACCCTCTCAGCCCACATTGTATTTCTGCCAGCTTTTGGAAGTAACCTTCCTCTCTTCTTTGCCGACAGGTGAACAGGACATTCCAGGAGCTGGGTGTGTTCCGTGACCTTGGGGGGATGTGGGAGGAGATAAGCCCGAAGATTTGGATGTTTATGGAAAGTAGTCAGGAAATGGATCTCATTCGGGTCAGTATGCTATCCTTCCCAGAACCATCACTGTTGTTGTCTTCTGCAATAAGTGATGAAATATTTATTTTAAATGGTGCTTCAGTGCTGAGCTGGGTAGATAAATAGCATGGATGAGACCCCTTCTTGAAACACGTTGTGATTGTACCAGTCTTGCACTGTGCTTGGCATTCCTTCCTTTGTTTAACAACCTGTTGCAAACAGGAGCAGTGCCTGTTTAACATCCATTTCTAATCAGCCTTTGGGGAAGTGGGCTGTTTCTTCCACGGTGTTGCCCTAATGAGGTATGAATATCTGGCTTGGGATATTTTTGTGAACTGGGGACCTGTAGGGTGGGTGACATGTTCAGCTCCCTGTGCTGTACACTTCTCCACAACAGTGCACTCATGATAGCAGCAAAGTGAGCAGTCACGTACCTAGATCAGATCCTGGAAGATGCCAGGTGGCCTCAGGCCTTATTGGATAGTTATCATGATAGAGCTGAACCTAGATGTTTGGCAGTAATCTGACACAAACCTTGTAAAAACTTAATTTGGAGTTGCATGGTATGCTTAATTTAGTAATACTTGGGTGCTCATGGGAAAAGAGCAAACATCATCCTATGACAGAGCGCTTCATAACATGCCATGCATATAGACCATGGAGAAGGGGCTGGAAGTCTAGCAGAAAGTATGTCAAATCTGAACAAGGCTGTTGCCTCCCTGGAGCACTGTGCCAAGTGTTAGACCTGCATTACTGGGGCATTATCTACTTAAGTGGCTTAGTTCACTGTTGCTTCCCTCAGGTGCGACTCTGAGGGGTGGATCTTCGCAACCCATGCTGATACCTTTGGAAGCACGGTGATGTAAAACTGGGATTGAGCAACAGAGAAGCAGTTACAGAGTAGCTTCTCCTGATGTCTCTGCAAGGCAGCTAGTTGGATGTCATAGTCCAGCTGTTATACAGAGCGCTCCCCAGGTCTTTTAAGCCTCAACGTTTATTTCTTGTTTACCCCAATGTAATGCTGTGCTAAATAGTTTCTGCCCTGCCCTGTTGCACTTCCTCATTGACATGACATACTAGAGGGTTGGAGACATAATTTTTATCACTCCTATGCCTCTGTTGGCTTTATGAAAGTTAATTTTTCAGATGTTGGCATGAGGGAGGTGAGAACCAGGGCCACCAACTGTAAATTGAACCATTTGATGCAGAGAGTGCAGAGAGAAAGTCAAGGTTTGGATATTGGTTTGCAGTCATGTCCTTTAAAAAGTGAATGCCGCTGAACTTTTTTTTTCTTTTTTTTTTTCTTCACATGAGCACCAGGCTTTTCTGAATTTGTATTTTATGCTTCTTGTTAACCCTGCTGGCTTTGGTAGCTAATTCTTGATCTTCCCAGGAGTCTGGTCTCCTCCTCTGTATTGGTGCAGTAGCAGGGGTTCATTTGTTGTCGCCTGTTGCAGTTCACACAAGCAGGTGACCTTCACTGTCAAAGCCTGGGCAGTTCCCGAGCAGCGTCGCATTCCGTTTAGAGGTGCAGCATGGATCACTTGTACATAAGTAGGCTGAAACACAGAGTTGCCTGTTTGTGGCTGCTTTCAAGGGGGAGGTTGGTCCTTTGCTGTTTGTTAGCCTCTGAGGCTGCCATGCTTCTGGGTGACGGATCATAACCTCCCAGCTTTCTGGGTTGTGCAATCTGTTTGGCATATTGCTTCCTGCTGAAGGAGAGGAAAGTGCTGTGTTTGCCCGTCTCTGGCACTTCTGGCTTGATGCTAATGCATCTGCTAACGTCAGGGAGGACAGTGTGTACCCCTGAAGTTAAGGAGCTTTAATGTTGCCCTGAACGTGGTGATGCTGAGCCCCTTCCCTGCAGCCATGGCAATCTTTCTGCTGGGGAGGGTGGCGCAGACCAACCTTGGGAGACCAAATGTGACGAGAGTGCAGCGCAGCCTATTCCTGTTTGCTCGAATTTACCTTTTGCGTGTTCTCCTTTGCCAGCTTGGCCTGTTCTGCTTTCCCAGTTCATGATGCTGCTTTTGAAACTGTGACCGTTGCTTTGTGGTTTATTGGTAACAGCATACCATGGGGAAGCTCCTCAACTCTCCACTTCCTTTTTGTATTGGTAGAAAATCCATTTCCTGTTTTTATTGGTTAGGATTTTTGCAGTTTTCTTGTGCAGGGTTTATTTTTTCTCCCCTTCTTCAGTCTAGCTGTGTCCTTTACAATCAGTGCTGCCCTTCTGCTTGCTCTTACACTGTCTGCCCAGAGGACTGGTAATGCCAGGTGTTTCTACCTGGACTGCACTTGTGAGAGACATTGTGCATTCATGTGTTGGGGCAATAAGCCATCCTGAGAAAGCTGTCAGTTCAACCAGGTGAAAAAAGCACTGTCCCAGATGGGAAAACAGAGGGGCAGAACATTATGGCCATACATGATGGTGAAATAGAAAAATACATAAGAAAGTCATCTGGCCTCTGGTGCTGGTATTTCTGCTCAGCACTGTGACAGGTTCTGCCTCCAGCCGTGCCACAGACCCCCATCCATCCCAGCCAGGAGCAGAGGTTTGAGGGGGAGGTGAGTAGAGGCTGGGAACTGCTATTATCTGAAAATGTTTCTCCTGAACACACATCTCCCCTGTCTGGCTGCTTGGCTGTGCGGCTGTGGAGCTGTGCGTGGCTCTCTGCTGCCCTCTCCTTGGGAAGGGGGTGGCAGGACACGGAGGTGGCTAGCCAGCCCGAAAAGCACACTGCATGGGAGGCACGTCCTTTGCAGTGGGATGGTCAGAGAAAGGACCCCGCCATGCTGATCATGTCAGTATGGCGGAGCGCCTCTCAACTACACTTTTTTTCTCTGGTAGTACTCGTTCCCCTGGTGAGAGAGAAGATCTAACATTAATTCTCAACAGCTGTTTCTCCCTTGAAAACAAAATATCCACAGACGCTGCTGAAAGGCAAAGCTCTCTGGGGCCTGCGGTTGCCAGCTTCCAACTGGACAGTGGAGGATGTTGCCCGTTTCCTGTCAAATCATCCAGAGGACTTTGAGACGGCAAATGGCTCAGTGTATACCTGGGTGAATGCCTTCAATGAGACAGACCAGGCTATCCAGACTATCTCCCACTTCATGGAGGTGAGACCCTGCGAGTGCGGGCAGGGAGCTGGAGCAGGGTAGCAGCTCGGTGCCCCCTCACACGGTGGGGCGTTCCTGGAAGCAGATGATCGATGTTCCTTGGTCCATTTTCTGTGGTGGACTAGGCTTTCATAGGGCTGAGTACCCAGCATTTTAGAAAATATTATTTATTAAGGTGCTTAAATATAGATGTAGGAACCTAACTGTAGGCCTTATTCTTGAAGCTCTGGCTTTGGTCATTGTGGTTTCCCACCCTGCTGTTCCTGGGTGACTGAGAGCTGCCGCTTGCCTTGGCAGTGTAACAGCTCACATTTCCATCTGGGGTTTTAGGTGGGGACTGCGGTCAAGCTAGCAGCTGCTTTAAGCTGAGGGAGGCATAGCGCATAATGAAATTTGTTCTACTTGTTACTTGGTCATCTTGGCAGGTGGGTGCAAACAACAACAGGCCTGGTCCTGTCAGGTGCTCGTCCAAAGCCATCAAGCCTCTCTGCTGATTTTTAGAGGCTTTTAATCGGACCTAGTTTACTGGTAACAAAAAAGATAAGACTGAGTATGGAAACTGATGTGTGGATGAAGTCCTACAGCTAGTATTACAATGCCACCTAACTTCTTGTCCAGAAAATACCTTTTCTGGGGTGTATGTTTAGCTGGCAGGTGACCATCAAACAGGAAGAAATGACATCTCTAGCAACTTGCTGGGCTACCACAAGCCATTGCAAAGTAGTCCAGTGCTGCAGCCTTTTCTTGGTAATGGTAATGGCATTACCATTGCAGAGTTCTCTTTTTTTCTCCTTCTCAAACATAAACAAAGTATATTCTGGTTTGGTAATTTATTCCATAAACTCTTCCAAATCTATCTCTGTCTAGTGTGTCAACTTGGACAAACTGGAGCCCATGGCCACAGAAGTACAGCTTATAAACAAGTCCTTGGAGCTTCTGGATGAAAGGAGGTTCTGGGCTGGCATAGTCTTCACAGAAATAGCTCCTAACAGCCTAGAGCTCCCTCAACATGTGAAGTACAAGATACGCATGGACATTGATAATGTGGAAAGGACCAACAAGATCAAGGATGGGTGAGTCCTGACATGCTGCTGTATGAAAAATTTCTTACAGAGGGACATGATGATGAGGATTTCTAACAGAAAGGTCTTGTTCCCTCAATGCAGGTACTGGGATCCTGGTCCCCGTGCTGACCCTTTTGAAGACATGCGCTATGTTTGGGGAGGCTTTGCCTATCTGCAGGATGTGGTGGAACAGGCCATCATCAGGGTGCAGACAGGCACAGAGAAGAAGACAGGAGTTTATGTGCAGCAAATGCCCTATCCATGTTACGTTGATGACATGTATGTATGCAGGCTGCTTCAAAAGCTCCCAGAAGGATTGTGGCTTGGGACAGATGGGATTTTGTCACTCAGGTGTCGTTTACGTCCTTACTATTAGTGGGGGAGAAATCTCCTTAGTGTTCCCAATCCCTGGAATTAGGGCATCTGCATGGAGGATTTAGAATATATAATAACTTGGAGAGTCATTCCCAGGAGAAGGACTGTCTGCACAGGACTTTCACATACAGAGTACCTTCCTGAGATGTACCTGTATCCCCAAACCTGATGCAAGTAAAAATAGCACTGGGAAAAAAGCAGAGACCTAGGCATGGGAGAGTGGGAAAAGGACAGTTGAGAGCTGTCCTCAGGAAAGGCAGGTCTTTGCATCTGCTCTTCCACTGAGCAACAGTTGCAACTCCAGCAACTGCTCTGGGCTGGTGATGTGCTCCAGACCCATCAGTCTCACCTCATCGTCAGGCACTGATCCTGTGTCGTGCTCTGCACGTGTGCTGCTTTGTGCATTGAAGCCTTGGCCATCACCATGCTCTGCTAGACTTTGAGTGGTACCTAAAGTTACAGTCATGTTTCTCACTTTCTTCTGGCTCCTTTCCTTCTTTCTCTCAGATTTCTGCGTGTCATGAGCCGCTCCATGCCTCTCTTCATGACTCTAGCCTGGATCTACTCAGTGGCTGTGATAATTAAGGGCATTGTGTATGAGAAGGAAGCCCGGCTGAAGGAGACAATGAGGATTATGGGACTGGACAACGGCATCCTTTGGCTAAGCTGGTTCATTAGCAGCCTCATTCCTCTCCTGATGAGTGCAGGCCTGCTGGTGCTGATTCTTAAGGTGAGTTGACTGGTTTGGTCTGTGGCAGCAGAATCTAGAGCCTTAAGAGCCTGCTAGGCAGTAGTCTGCACTGGTGCACTGGGGAGAAAATAGTGTGGGCTGATGCGCAACATTTTGGAGCAAAACAGGGCTGAAAACAGTGGCAGGGGTTGTAGTAGATTCAGTGCTCTTGAAAAGGTGCCTCTGGTACTGCCCCACTTCTGGGAAGGCTGTTGTGTAAATTGCAGCAAACCCAGCCTCCCCTGAGCAGCAGCTCTGCAGACCTGCTTGTACTAGAGCCACCTTAGAAAGCCCTTTCAAAGCCTGATCCTCCTGTTGTTGTCCTGACAGATGGGCAATCTGCTGCCTTACAGCGACCCTAGTGTGGTGTTTGTTTTCCTCTCGATCTTCGCTGTTGTGACCATCCTCCAGTGCTTCCTCATCAGCACCGTGTTCTCCAGGGCCAACCTGGCGGCTGCCTGTGGGGGCATTGTCTATTTCACGCTGTACCTGCCTTATGTGCTGTGTGTTGCCTGGCAGGACTACATCAGCTTCTCACTCAAGATGTTTGCGGTGAGTCTTGACGAAACTGACATGGGTACTGCGCCTCCACCAGCAGGGCACTCAGCAGCTCTCTAGCTGGACACTGATTATAAGGAGGGTAGGTCGCAATGGGAGGATGATTTTCCAGTATAAGAGGCTATTGGGGCTGGGTTTGGTGAAGACGTTGATTGAACCTGCTAGGAGCTACTGGGAGGGTTTTGTTGGCTTTGATAGTAGCAGTAATTCAGCCAGACTAAACTGCCTTGATCTCTGTACACTGTGATGCTGTACCCGCAGATACGCAGGCTGAAGGAATCAGCTTCCTTTCCTCTGCGCAGCACCTCTTATATGTTTGGAGAGGGAGGCTGTTAGTGATCTCTTCCATCTCATAAAAGTCCAAAGAGCAAGGGAAAAAAATACAGGAACAAACAATTCTGGATAGTGGTCCAGCAGAGACTTCAGGCATTGCTGGCATGCTTCCTTGAACGAAGACTGAGTCTGCCACTCTCTCTGCAAATACAGTCATGCTCCTCCAACCTTTGACTTTTCCTACAATGCTTCTAGAACATGTCCCTTAGCCTTGTTCTGGAGCTGAGCTGCCCAGCTGGAGAGCAGTTCTGAAAAACTGAATGCATGTTCATTCCTCCCATTTGCAGAGCCTGCTGTCTCCAGTAGCCTTTGGCTTTGGTTGTGAGTACTTTGCACTGTTCGAGGAGCAAGGAGTTGGTGTTCAGTGGGACAACTTCTTTGAGAGCCCGTTAGAAGAAGATGGCTTCAGCATCACCACATCTGCCATCATGATGTTGTTCGACACCTTCCTATATGGGGTCATGACCTGGTACATTGAGTCTGTCTTCCCAGGTGAGGCCTGCTTCTTGGTTGGGGATCATGTCTTCACACTTTTAAATGAATCCTTTCACCCTACTCATTTCCCAGGGTGCAGATTTGGCCCATTTTTTAAGCAGAGCTGCAGAAAGGTCATGGAGGAAAACCACAGACCAGCATCAGAGTAAGGCTGTTGCTGCTAATAGCAGTGGCTGTTGTCCAGCAGAGGCTGTGCCCCATTGTGGTGGTGGCTGAGCTAGTCCCAGAACCTTTGCTGAACTTCAGCTGTTCTTTCTCTGAATTGCTAAGTCCACAGACCATGCTGCAGGGGAGGAGTTGAGAGTATCAGCACCATATGTGGCTGCTTTACACCTTCCAGCAGAGGGCTTTTACCCTGAAGTGAAGTTTGGGGAAAGAAGTGTCTCTTAACCCCAAAGTCTGGCAGTGTCTTCATCTCTTCTTAGTCCTGCCTAATGTAGAGGCTTACTGGAGGATGGAGTACTTCCCTTCTTGTCCTGAAAGGTAATATGAGAAATTAGACAGATGCAGTTAGGCTCATGTAATGCTTTTCTCTTTAGGCCAGTACGGGATTCCCAGGCCCTGGTACTTTCCTTTCACAAAGTCTTATTGGTTTGGTGAGGAACAGCAGGACAGGCAGCACCCTCATCCTGACCAGAAGGGGCCTTCAGAAGGTATGTGCTGGACACAGAGCCTTTCAGCAGTGAAATGTTACAGTCTGCCTTTTTGAAAGGAGAGTCCAAGGACAGCAGGACTGGCATGGCTAAGGTGGAATTGGTCATCTCTTTGTTATGACAGTTTAGGTATGCTGATCAGGTGGGTGTATCCAGAAAACCCAAGGTACCTTGCCCACTTGGGTGGAGGGGGGGGTACTCCAGCCTCATGGAGTTGAGAATTCCTCCCTTTTTTGCTCACCCTGGTAACAATGGAGATCTCCAGTTCCCAGATGAGCCCCGTAGAGAGAAAAGGACAACTTCTGTGAAAGGTTCCTGTCTGTGGGGAAGAAATGTGGTCAGATATTCATATAGCTCATTTCTCCTTGGATCTCCACAGACTTGGGGGAATGTGATGTTTGTTAGAACTCCCACACATTTGCTGTTAAAACCTATCATATCTCTCTCTGCTTTGCTCTGTTTTCTTCCAGTCTGCAAGGAGGAAGAGCCTATGCATCTGAGCCTTGGTGTTTCCATCCAGAACCTGGTCAAGGTTTATCGTGATGGCAAGAAAGTTGCTGTAGATGGTCTCACACTGAACTTCTATGAAGGACAAATCACCTCCTTTCTGGGACATAATGGAGCAGGGAAAACCACTACCATGTAAGAAAAAAAAATGATTTAAGGCAGTGAAGGAAGTCACTCTGAATACTGTGGTTCCTATCAATATGGTGGAGGTAGATGTACAACTGCAGTGTGCAAGTTGGTGATGACTAGGGTGCTCTGCTTATTTCAGTGGAGCTCTGCTGATTTACCGTAGTTGTGCAGCTGCCTCAGAAGTTGCACAGATAAAGGGGACTGAACCTGGAGGCAGTTCAGGATGAGGCTGTGCCAAATTAATCTACTGGCAGTGTTTTTTAGTAATGCCATTTGTGTTTCTGACATAACAGCGTAAGGAAATGAGTTGGGACTGAAAGGATGATAATCTATTAGAGGAGGAAGTGTTTCCTTCAGGCAGAGTCATGTGCGTGCACTTTGATCACTGTTAAAACCATTGGAGCTGATTTTTTTTTATGTTAGTGAGATGTTTCTCAGACTAGTCCTGATGTGGGAGTTCTCCAGGGCTTTCACCCACTTTTCATTCATCCATCCTGGCTTATGCAACAGTCATTTCCTAGTGGTGACACCTGTTTATCTATTGCATTTGTCTTTCAGGTCCATCTTGACTGGCTTGTTCCCCCCAACCTCGGGTACAGCCTTCATCCTGGGCAAAGATATTCGGTGTGAGCTCAGCACCATCAGGCAGAACCTGGGTGTCTGTCCACAACATAATGTGTTGTTTGACATGTGAGTAGCATCTGTGAGATGCAGGGCTGGTGTTATCCAACAGAAATTTGGGTTCTTTAGGAGACAGTAGTGTGCTTTTAGCTGAGACAGTTTTATCTTTGTGTGCATGGTGTGAGAGAGTGGGGTGGTGTGAGATTAGTACAAGGACATTCTGTTTATTAGCACATTTGCATGTGCCTGTGAATTATCAGCAAGAGCCTACACTTTCATCTTTCATCTCTCTTTGAAGAAATGTCCATTAAACTTAACTAGGCCAAATGTTTCTCCAGTGCCTGGTGATTTGGGATGTTGGGGTATTCTGTCAAGCACCCTTAAAGGAATATTATTTACATCAGTGCTGAATAGCCACACCCTGAAATCAGGCCCAAGCTGAGTATACCCAGTCTGTAGGTCCTTCCTGAAACCTTGGCCTTGGAAGCTGTTTTCCTGAGCAAACAAACATTCCTGCTGTAATGCTAATCCAAGGGATGAATCCCAAGATGGTGCTCTCGGCTGTGACGTGAGCCTGGCCTTGTTCCCTAGGCTGACTGTGGAGGAGCACATCTGGTTCTATGCTCGGCTCAAAGGGCTGCCAGAGAAGAAGGTGAAAGAGGAGATGGAGCAGATGGCAATGGATGTCGGTTTGCCTCACAAACTGAAAGCTAGGACAAGCAAACTCTCTGGTAGGTTCAGCTGCTTTTATGTTTCTCACCTTCTTCCTCAGCCCTGGAAAAACTCTCTTGCATTTCGCAGAGGCTGCATCATGGACCTTGGCTGGATCTTCCATTTCCAATAGACTACCATACAATTAAGCACTTAATAAGTAACTGATTTTCTTAAGTACCTAATCAGTATATCTTAGTAAAGTTAACAATCTTCTACTGTCTTATGCTATCTAATGGCCATAACAAGTCACTCAGTTTCTCTGAGTATTTTGAACTTTTTTCTGTCATTACATTGTCCTGCTACACGTGATAAGTGTCTCTGCATGCTTATTAATGTTTGGGTTTTATGGGTTTAGGTGGGAGTGGCTCAGACCATAATCTCCAAGTACCTTGCTCTTTGTGAACCGCATGTGCATTCTTGTGGTGACCTCTGCTTCCTCAGTTGGCATCCTGAAATGTCCCTCCCCTCTGCTCAGGAATAGTAGTATTCCTGTATCAGTTTGTACTAGATAGTTGAAGGACTCCTTTGTTTCTCACTCTACTACCAGCACAGACTGAGCACTTGACCTTGGCAAGAGAGAGCAGATGGCCACAAGTTGAAGAGTGCTGCCTCTGGCACACTTCCACGGGAAGGGTGTCTCTTGGGGGCCTATTTCTGCAGCTCAGGATCTGGAAACCTGTGCACCAGATCCTCAGATAGAGTTAGGTCACAGAATCACAGAATGTTAGAGATTGGAAGGGACTTCGAAAGATCATCTAGTCCAATCCCCCTGCCAGAGCAGGAACACCTAGATCAGCTCTCACAGGAATGCGTCCAGGCGGGCTTTGAATGTCTCCAGAGAAGGAGACTCCACAACCTCTCTGGGCAGCCTGTTCCAGTGCTCTGTCACCCTCATCGAAAAGAAGTTTTTTCTCATATTCAAGTGGAACCTCCTATGTTCCAGCTGGCACCCATTGCCCCTTGTCCTGTCACTGGATGTCACAGAGAGGAGCCTGGCTCCATCCTCCTGACACTCACCCTTCACATATTTATAAACATTAATTAGGTCACCCCTCAGTCTCCTCTTTTCCAAGCTAAAGAGACCCAGCTCCCTCAGCCTTTCCTCATAAGGGAGATAAGGTCTTCAAGCTGGTGACTTGCTACTGCTGATGTTGAGATAGTATGATTCACTTACGGAAGGGCTTGCAAGGTGTCGTTTCCTGCAGTAGGAAGATAGTTGGACTCCACTGAGGGAAGATTATCCAGATTAATTATCCCCTGTCCTGAAGGTGATGGAGCCGTGAAGGCCTGAAACAGTAGCAGTGCTTGGTCTTCCCAGTATGCAATTCTGCATTCACTTGGAGAGCTCATTATCCATGATGCTGCAGCTATTGCTGTTCCCCTCATCTCTGCATCAGACTGAACACCTTTTTCTTCTTGTGCCTGTCAGGTGGCATGCAGAGGAAGCTCTCAGTTGCCTTAGCCTTTGTTGGTGGCTCCAAGGTTGTCATTCTGGATGAACCTACAGCTGGGGTGGATCCTTACTCTCGCAGAGGAATATGGGAATTGCTCCTGAAGTATCGGCAAGGTATGTGGTCTTTTTCTATATTCCTAATGAGTGTGTCATGGAAAGCAACAGAAAATCAATGTGATTCATGACTGTTCCCAAAATTGCAACGTTACTTTGCAAATCTGTTGCCTACACTGAGAAAGGAGCAAAGAGCATGCAGGACAAGGATGTTCTGATTTATCATCTGTTCTCCTTTCTCATCCTGTTCATGTCAGAGCTCATGAACAAAGTTATGAGGGCAGTTAAAGTCAGAAATTCACCCTTGGTGTACAGCAGTGTCCTGTTCTGCTCTGTGCAGCCAACTTTCCTGGCATGAAATTAAGCTGCATTTGAGCATGACAAGGGCCTGCAGACAATGAGGAGAATAAACATGTGACAGCAGTGGTGAACCTTTTCCATACTGCTAGCCTTGTTCCAAGGAGCCTGGCTTGTGGCATCAACCCCCTATCCAACTTCATGGCAAAATCCAGAAGATTGGGCTTTGGCTTGGAAACATGGATATGGTTGATTGACTAGCAGTGTCTTTCCTTGCTTTCTACCAGGCCGCACAATCATTCTCTCCACGCACCACATGGATGAGGCAGACATTCTGGGGGACCGGATTGCCATCATTTCTCATGGCAAGCTCTGTTGTGTTGGCTCTTCTCTTTTCCTGAAGAACCAGCTGGGAACAGGCTATTATTTGACCCTGGTCAAGAAGGATGTGGATTCCTCTCTGAGTTCCTGCCGGAACAGCAGCAGCACAGTGTCCTATCTAAAAAAGGTACCACTGACCCTTCCTGCTCATATTAATTATTCCTTCATTAAATTTTAGGCTTATGGGAAGCAGCAGCTAAGATTTTACATGGTAGAATGTCTCAAGGAGATATCTCTCATTCTTTAGAAGAAGTGTTACTTGCTTTTATAGGTACTATGCCAGGTCAAACTGTTGCATGGGATGTACATCTCAACTGTAGCTTCTCTCAATGATGGTGGTCCAAAGCTGATGGAAGAGATACAGAATAGATGAAGTGCACACTTTTGTAACACTCACTTCTATAAATGTGACCTCTTGTATTTCAGCCCTTTGCAGTTGTATGTCACAATTCCTTTTCTGACTCCTCTGTGGAACATCCAGCATGTTGCAGCATCTGGTTGGAGTTACTTGGAGTGTAGCATCTGGTGGTCTCATTTTTGATTAAACAGCAGGAAACAATGGTTGTCTTCTCTTCTCTTTTGTGACCAGGATGACAGTGTCTCCCAGAGCAGCTCTGATGCTGGCCTTGGCAGTGACCATGAAAGTGACACGCTGACAATAGGTGAGGGTTGAAAAAGAATGTAAAATTCAGTCCTAGTGCTGACATTGCTTTGTCATTGACCTTGGACAATGGCCTTAGCCTTGTGCCCTTGTGTAACTACAGGCTTGGGACAATTATTAAATTCACAGAGATGGTATTTTTAAATCCATAAATATAGGAGCATTTTTCTTTAGTGAGCCATTTTGAGTTCAAGCTGTCCTTATATTTAATAACCAAAGACTGTTGTTGTTAGGCCTGTTAGCAATATGGTAGCGTTTACTGGTGAATTGTACATGAATGACTTGCAGCGCTGCCAGTAGCACATAAAAGCTCTCCCACATTCTGCAAATGAAGGGAATAGCCAGGCTTGGGCCCAGGTTTTGTCCAAGTTTGTGTTAAATGTAAAAAGAAACCAGACTTTCCATGGAAATGAGCTGCTTTTCAGAGATGTCCCATTTTCCCTCCTTTCCTTCTGGCAAAGTTTTTCAGACTGAGCTGTTCTTCCCACATAATGAGCAGTAACAAGATGAACACCATCTTTTCCTTTTGGTTCTTCTAGATGTGTCTGCAATTTCAAATCTCATTACAAAACATGTTCCTGAGGCCAAGCTGGTGGAGGACATAGGCCATGAATTAACCTATGTCTTGCCATACAAGGCTGCTAAAGAGGGAGCTTTTGTGGAGCTGTTCCATGAAATTGATGACCGTCTCTCTGACCTTGGCATTTCCAGCTACGGCATCTCTGAAACCACCTTGGAGGAGGTGAGTGAGCTGAAGATTCTCCTTTGACTTAAGCTAGACAAAATGAATCATGGCAGAAATAAGAATGAGATGGAGTCTTGTCTCTTCGCGTAAACATTTGTTTACTGAAGCCACAAAGTCCATGTCCCCATCATGTAGGGGATTAAACCCTATGTCCTCTGTTTTCGTGCTGCATCGGTCAGTCTTGTGCTCTCATGGCATCTCCTGAAGACGTCCCTGCAATATTGCTCTGTTGTGGTTTAAGGCCACCCTGCAAACTAAGCACCATAGCAGCCTCTTGCTAAAGCCCTCATGGGCTGAGGCAAGGACAGGGAGGGTTTACTCACCACTTACGGTCACAAGCAAGAAACAGACTCAACTTGGGGAAACACAAAAAACAATTTAATCTGTTAACAATCAAACATGGAGTAAGACAATAAGAAAGAGAACTACATCTTAAAAAGGCACCTCTCCCCCCCCGCTCCCTTCTTCACAGGCCCGAAGGCTTTGTTCCCGATTTCTCTATCTTTTCCCTGCTGGCAGCACAGCGGACAGGGAATTGGGGTTGCGGTCGGTCCCTCACGTGCTGTCTCTGCCACTCCTTCCTCCTCAGGGAAGGGCTCCCCAGGCTTGGGCTGCTGAAGGTTGGGAGGTAGGCAGCTGAATGGATGGACTGGCTGGGCCGGGCCCTGCCCAGGACTCCATGTGCTGTGCACCCTCTTAAATATGTTATTTGCAGAGGTACTGCATAGCTCAACCTTGGCCAGAGGTGGGTCCGGCTTGGAGCTGGGGAAACTTCCCAGCAGTTTCTTACAGGAGCCATCGCTATAGCGTCTCCCTTGCTACCAAACAAACCCACCACAGAAAACCACAACACGCTTCCCTTCTAACTGTGACTTACACTTGTCATTGGTTTTCAGATCTTCCTGAAAGTGGCTGATGATAGTGGTGTGGACGCAGAAACCTCAGGTGGGTGTAGTTGTCTCCTGTGGTGTTGAAGGAGACTTCACAGGGAAGTACCTCTTTGTATGGTATTTGTGCTGTTTAAGCACAAGGCTGACCAAGCCTAAATATTTCAGCAGTAAGATCTCGGCCAGGGGAGTAAAGAGTCTAGTGGGTATCTCAAATGAGGACCATTCCTGGTCTCACCAGCCTTGGGCAGGTCGGTGACCTTTGTGTATGGCAGCATATCAAGCTGTACAGTGACACATGCCAAGGCATGACAAAGCCTGTTTTGGAATGAACAGTAACTCTGCTGTGCTAATATTTTTGAAGATGTGAAATAGCTGCTCTTAGTATACTTAATGTGTGCTGTTATATACTTTTAACTTCTATTGACTCGGCGGTAGCATGTTTATTTTGTAATGGTGGAGAGTCTCTAGTGTTTGAGTGTATCGTGAATTGCTTGACTGACAGTATTGTCTACTCTGAGGAGCAGGAAAAACTCCTGACAGGGTAAGACCACAGTAGGGACCAAATATCTTTCTCTTTCTGAGAGCATCTCACTGCACGAAGTGTGCAGGCCAGGATTTCCTGATAAACTAGTGCTAGTAAATTGCACTAGGAGTCATATGCATATTAAGTGAGAATTTTCTTACAGTGAGGGCAGCCTGCAGTTTCCCTGGCTAAATGAAAACAAAAAAAAAAAGTGTCCAGTGCACTGGAAGAAGCTTCTAGGACAGCACACAAAAAATGGTGCACAAAACATGTGAAACTTGCAGAGTGACAGTCTTAGTTTTACTTTTACCTGTACTGGAGTTACTTCAGATCAGGTCCTCCTTTTGTGAATGGAAGACATGTAAAATGAAAATGTTGTTGCTTTAGTTTTTCTGGGGCTAATTGGAAAATAACTGAAGCGGTATAGCTAATCATAACTGCATTATTTTCAGATGGGACGTTGCCAGCCAGAAGGAACAGGCGCATGTTTGGAGATAGACAGAGCTGCCTTCGTCCATTTACAGAAGATGATGCGTTTGATCCTAATGATTCAGACATAGATCCAGGTATTGTTTGGGGATCAATCTTGTTTTCTTCTTGTGGACACTGTTTCATGTTATAAATATTGCAGATCATAAGGCTGAGACTGCTAAAGCAGTGGTGGTTTATTTGCCTTAAGTGGGCAGTGCAGTATCTGCAGCCTGCTGAATCCTCCCATCAAGGCTCAGAGGGTTAAGGGTGAAAATGCATTCATATGAATTTCTGTTGTTCTCTCTGCTCGCCCCTCTTTTCTTTTCTGATGAGTGAGAGAAGCTGTTCCAGCCATCACCCTGTGTCTTCAGCACAGAAGTGGCCAGAGAACATCTCTGTGGGCTTTTGAATGAGGGTCATTTCTTCTTGCTAGCAGAATCTAGAGAGACAGACCTTCTCAGTGGCATGGATGGGAAAGGCTCCTACCAGATGAAGGGCTGGAAGCTCACCCAGCAGCAGTTCATGGCTCTGTTGTGGAAGAGGCTGCTTATTGCCAAGAGAAGCCGGAAGGGGTTCTTTGCTCAGGTGAGAGCACCCAACATGGGCAGGGTCCCTCAGCAGGGACAGCTCTGGACCAGGCATTGTATTCAGAGTTGAAAGTATGCAGAAGACCTCAAGGAAATGCAGATGACCAAAACTGCACATTTGAGCAAAAGGGGGCCTGTGCAAGTGAAAACAGTTACATGATAACCAAGTGGTTATTCTTGTACAGCAAGGTTGCGTCTGAGGTTCAAATCCCAATTTGGACTTGAGAGCCACATTTGGAGGCTGAATCCTCTGCATCCCACATGTGTTCCCTCGTTGAATGCCAGGATAGGATTTGCATTGGTGTCTAGCAGTGCTTTGGTGTAAATAGCAAAGACCTTCCTGGGAAACTTTGAAAAAGTTTTGATCCATTAAGTGACTGACATGTAGCTCCTGATCCTCTGAGAACATTCACTTTTAAAAGGGCTTGTTCTCTCCTTGTAATTTCAGGTTGTGCTGCCAGCTGTCTTTGTGTGTATTGCTCTCATGTTCAGCCTCATCGTTCCTCCCTTTGGGAAGTATCCCAGCCTGGAATTACAGCCCTGGATGTATGATGAACAGTACACCTTTGTTAGGTATGCTTCTTGTGGCCTAGAAATGGTGCTAAATCCTACAGTTCTGTTCTCTGCAAACTTGAGCTACTGAGTTCCTTACCAGGTTGTTCAACTTTTCGTCTGCTTAGCTCAGAAGCCCATTTTAAGAGAGTCATGGTATTTTCTTTTTAGACCTTTAAATGCCAGCTCTGACTACTGGCAAGGGCATATCTGTTTCTGAATAGCTCTGTGACTCCAGTAATACTATACACAAAGTCCAGGAGTGCATGTGTGCTCCTAGGCTGAGCATTCTTCAAAGGGAAATTTCCACCCTTATCCTTTTCCTGAGCTCTTTCACTGCGTGCTCAGCCTTGCTCTACTGCTGCTTTTGCTGTGTGCCTGTTATCCCACTGACCTGATAGTATTTCTCTTCTGTACTCGTAGCAATGATGCTCCAGAAGATGCAGGCACTCAGAGACTTTTGGACGCCCTTCTCAATAAACCTGGTTTTGGGACGCGCTGTATGCAGGGACACTCCATCCCGTAAGTTGAACTCTGGGAAGAGGAAGCCTAGCCCCAGCTTCTGGTCACCTGGTAGATTTAGCCAGCATTAGGGAAGGATAGTCATGCGTGGCCAGAGCTGCCAGCATTTAAGGCAAAAGAGTTGCAGTTACATTCAATTTTTCTTCTCAGGACCTTTTAGAAAGTTACTGGCCCTCAGTAGGGTGAGGGAGTGAGGTTTGAGTGCAAGTCAAGACAGAGATGGAAAGGAGACAGTAGTCTCTCCCTCCAATTACTGTTTGGTCCTGTTTGGACGTGGAAAAGGACCTAGTTGGGTCGCTGTATGTTGTTGAATTTAGTTGTTCCCATCCTATAATCTCTGTTTCTAGCTGCACTAGAAATCTAGGTTAGCACCCCCACAAACACCAGCAGAAATTGGAGAGCCAGACAGCCTTGGTGTTGTTGCCTAGGTCTGCCACTGACTTGCTCCATGGCCTTGGGCAAATCACTGAAGATCCAGGCCATGAGTGCAGAAGGGCTATACAGAGTCCACGATGGTGTGTCTCTAGCCTAGAAGAACTGCAGCTTATGTTCACAGGATGATGAGGAGGGGGGCAAGGGGCCCTAAGTGTTGGCCTGTGGTAGAAAGTAAGCTGTATCCTGCAAAACAGACACTGGAGCTGGGTTACTCCACCCGTGGGGCACAGGGAGGAGGCTGCTCACTGATGCTGCCTTGGGGAACAGCAGTATTCTGGTGCACCAAAGGCAGAAATGTCATCCAAGAAATGACTGCCATGATCTTAGAATCGTAGAATATCTCGAGTTGGAAGAGACCTATAAGGATCATGGAGTCCAACTTCCTGCTCCTTGCAGGACTACCTAGAACTAAATCATATGACTAAGAGCATCATGCAGATGCAACTTGAACTCTGGACACTGTATGTGGTGGAACTGACTGAAATTAAGCCCTTGTGCTGCAGAGCAAATGAGGATAGGGGAGTGCCCAGCACAACACAACATAGTGTTGGCCAACCTCTTTAGCACTGGGATCTGTTGGAAGCTCCAGAGCCCAGTCTGTTGCTCTAAGCTGTTTGCCTTAGTGAGGTCAGGCTCCTTTGAAAAACAGCCTGCCTCTTCTGGGGACTATAGTGTCTGTTTTTGAATGGCTTGTAACCAAAGGCCATCATAGTTGTTTTAGAAACTGCATGTTTTGCCTCTTTCCTGACACAGAGACACTCCTTGTACCACGGGGCAGAGGGAATGGACCACTGCTTCAGTCCCAGACTCAGTCCTGGACATCTTCTTGAAAGGCAACTGGAGCATGGAGAACCCTTCCCCATCTTGTGAGTGCAGCAATGAGAAGATCAAGAAGATGCTGCCTGTGTGCCCCCCTGGTGCAGGTGGGCTGCCACCCCCACAGGTAGGAAGGAGCTAAATGGTGCTGTGATGAGGGATGCTCTTAGAGAGAGAGCAGCTGGGAGTGATTCTTGAGTGCAGCACTGCATGCAGTTTGTTTGACTCAGCATTTGCATTTTCTGATGAGTATTTATCTATACTTCCCCTGGTGACACCAGCGTGAACAAGACACTGCTGACATCCTCCAGAATCTGACAGGCCGCAATATATCAGACTACCTGGTGAAGACCTATGCACAGATCATTGGGAAAAGGTAGCTGTTGAACACACTTTCTCCCTTCCCTCCCCCCCTCCCCACCAGATGTTGCTTGCTGAATGAAGGATGCTGCACAGATCAGGCAAATAGGCCTGAGCAACCCAAAGTCTTCAGCAGTGTGCCAGACCCACTCAGCTCCTCTGACTCTCCTGATCCACAGCTCAGGTGGTGGTTCTGCTTTATTAGTGATGCTGTGGCAGCTCTGAGGGGGGTATCCTGCGTGTTGCAGGCAGATTATGGGGAAAGTCTGGGCACGAACCCTAGGGATTACGTGAAAGAGGAGTGGTGGGACGTATGCCAGATCTGAGAGGCTATTGCACTCTTTTTCCTGGCTATGTGGCTGCAGCACTGGTAGGTCTGTCTCTCCTCATGTTTCATGTATTATAAATTGTCTTTCTTTTCTCTCTCTACAGCTTAAAAAATAAGATCTGGGTGAATGAGTTCAGGTGAGTTACTGCCTTTTCTCTAACTTGTATGTGTCCACTAACTTTTGAGCACTGCATTAAGCAGGACAGACCCACCCTGCTTTGGAGTTTGTTTTATGTGACTCTTAACTGCCAGATATTGAGTGAGCATGTTTAAGCATAAACTGGGACAACCCCAGAGCACATCACTGGAAAGCATTCCTGCCTTACGCGGAGTGCAGTAGTGGCTTGAAAAGATTTGCAGGATTAGTTTACTGATACTCCATCCTGGAGGGGGATGCGATTCTTCCAAGCAAGGGAGGCAGGGAGATGTCCTGCTTTGCCTGCACTGGTAGCAGCAGATAGCTGCATTTATTACATGGAGCAGCACACAGAGGTGTGGGTGTTTAACCCCAGAAATAAGGAATAGAAGACATCATGGCTAAGCAGCAGTGTAGGATGATCAAAGGCATCCTTTCCTGTAGAAGTGGAGACACTTGGCTTGAATGTAGTGCAGGAAGAGGAGGCACCTGGGGAAGGGAGGAGTGGCATTTTCTGGAGGTCAGTGAGTAGCCATGTTTTAGCATCCCTTTCCATCTGAACTTTCAGGTATGGTGGCTTTTCCTTGGGAGCCAGCAGTTCCCTCATGCTTCCTCCAAGCCATGAAGTCACTGATGCCATTAAACAGGTGAAGAAAATCTTGGAGCTAGCACAGGTAAGCAGCTGTCCTCCATAAATCCAAGATGCACTAGTGTCAGAGTCCTGTTAACTTGGGAGATGACTTGAAAGCCCTAAAATGAGGAAAAAAATGTATATTAACAGTATCAAGTAGCTTCTCCCCATTGTTCCTTAGCTGGGGTCTCCCAGGCTGGTGTCTGGGAGCCGCAGAAGGCCTGGGGACACACTCAGCTGAGGCTTACACAGCCCACATTGCTGATGTGAGTTCTGCCAAACACCAGTTGCAAGCCAGTGGGGATTTCAGACACCTCTGAGTGTTTTGTGGCAGGACAGGGCAGGCTGTCTCAGAGAATTAACAAGTGGTTGCCATCCTTCAAAATGTCAGTTGAGCCATCCTGTGCTGAGTCTGCCTTGGTTCAAAAGATAATTTGGCCACTGCTTTCTTCTGAGACTGCCAGTGGGCTGCGATGTCTCTGAAGGCTCCCTGCGACCCTAGTGAGTACTTATTGCTGGGGAAAAAAGCAGGCCTAATACTGACATCTCTTACTAGTGGGACTGCAGAAAGGAAAGTAGGGAGGAAAGCTGCAGTTTCTCAGCCTTCTTGCCAACCTCTGGCTTGGCAAATACAGGCTGCAGAATGGAAAGAAAACTGTCAGAGCTGTGAAAAGCATAGTGTGAGCCCCGCTAGACTGCAGGACATGAATAAAGGTACTCTCAGAAGGGAAGTAACTGTCTCATTGCTGTTTGCAGGGGAGTTCTGGAGATCGATTTTTCAACAGCCTGTCAAGTTTCATGAAAGGCCTGGATACAAAGAACAACGTGAAGGTAAATTAACCAATCCTCACTTCTGTGCCTGCTATTTGAAGCTCTAGTAACCTGGAGTTATGTTCAGTTAACAAAGTCCCAGCAGTTTGTCTTGGACAACTGTGTAGACCAGAGCTCTCTGTATTTGGTAGTGGAGCAAGTGCAGCTTGGTTTCCCCAAAATCTCTTTCTCCCTTGGAGTATAGGCCTAAGACACAGAAGGAGTTCAGTGCTGGATGAGTGCTAGCTTCCAGCAGCCTCTTGTGGTTATTGATCAAACTGTATGTTCTGTCCCTGAGCAAACTAGCTAGAAGGATGTGGAAAGAAATTACATGGCCCTCAAAAGAGAAAGAGATGTTCTGCAGGGCTCAGGAGCAGGTTGAGTAGCTTATGTACCTGGTGCCTTTCTGATGCTGATGTGGTCTCTTGCAGGTGTGGTTCAACAACAAGGGATGGCATGCCATCGCCTCCTTCCTGAATGTGATCAATAATGCCATCCTTCGGGCCAACCTGCAGCAGGGCAAAAATCCTGGTGCTTATGGGATCACTGCTTTCAATCACCCACTCAACCTCACCAAGCAACAGCTCTCTGAAGTGGCCCTGTAAGTTCCAATGTGAATACGGATGGGTTTGGGTTCATCAGCTGCTGATTACTGGAAACATGCAACATGGGATGTTGTTAGCCTCACTGGCGGGCCCTTGGTGGCCTCTAGCCTTTAGGCTCTAATGTGTTGGGCCTATTTTCTGTGGTCTGGGCAGGTGGCAGCATGTGTTGTTGAGCACTTGCTGTGGAACAGCACTGCTGTGTAAGCTTTCTATGTCTCTGAGTCCCTGGAAGCTGCAGTTTATAAGAATCAGAAGAATCAGTGTAATCTTTAGACCTTCTGCCACTTGGGAAATTCCTCTCATATTGAGAAAGGCGGCTCACTGTGAATATAGTCATTCTTTTGTCCGAAGGTGCCACCATGTGACTAGGAACCATTGATAGATCCTGTTCAGTTTTGCCCACTGTCTCAACCTGGGGGGCACACAGTAATGCACAGGGCTTACCATTGAGACATTGACTAGTCCACTACTACCACAGCCAGAGTCAGGACTCATAAGCTGTCTGCAGATACGTCCTTCAGTTCTTAGAGCAGTGGCAGGTGACAGTCAGATACCTCTGAACTTTAAAACAACAAAAAGACAAACCCCCAACAACCCCGAGAAATGTATCAAGTGGGGAACAATGTAGTGGTGATAAGCAAGGCAGAAAGCAGTCTGTTATGTAGAAGTTACCAACCAGTCTCCAGGTTGTGGTGCTATCCTTGAGATGGCAACAGGCTGTGTTGTGTCTTCCCTTTGTTGTATGGCTGGAGAAAAACTGTGCGTGTTAAGACAGTCTGATGTGGTCATCCTTTATCCAGCAGAAAGAGAGATGGTTTCTACACTGCCATTCATGAGCTGCCTAATTTCATCTCAAAGGAGCCAGCACCAGGATACAAACACTTTGCTTTCTTTTTTTGCCCAGGATGACCACCTCCGTGGATGTCCTAGTCTCCATCTGTGTGATCTTTGCCATGTCCTTTGTTCCTGCCAGCTTTGTGGTCTTCCTTATCCAGGAACGTGTCAGTAAGGCTAAACACTTGCAGTTCATCAGTGGCGTGAAGCCTGTAATCTACTGGCTGGCCAACTTTGTCTGGGATATGGTAAGGGCTTTGTGACTGTGCTAAACTTGCCCTCCATTCTGTTTGCCGGGTGTCCGTTGCACTGAAGTGCAGAGTGCAGTTGGGGACAGTGGTGATCACATTAATTCAGTGAATAACAACTATGCCTATGACTTTTCCACTTCAGTGGTTTACTCTCAGTGGGACAAGGAACACTGAACAGAGGATGGGAGGGCAACCATAAGCTCAGTTGTCAGCATTTATTGTGCCACTTTAAAATACCTGCCCAAAAATATTTGTTTATGTAGGCCCTTGTTCTGCACTGTTCAAAGCAGTTTGAACTGTGGTATCCAGAACCTATGAGAGTCTATTGACTACTTCTAGAGGGACCAAGAAATATAAATTCATGTGTACTACATTGTAGTTCCCACATGTGATGCTCTAAAGAGTCTCCCACTGAAAACAGCTTTGGGAACACTGAAGAACATTGACAACCATCGGTTCACAGCAGAAAGACACCTTTCTTTTTTCTGTCACCTGGAAACAAATGTAAAACTATATTTTTCACCTTCCAGTGCAACTACATTGTTCCAGCCACACTAGTCATCATCATCTTCATCTGCTTCCAGCAGAAGTCCTATGTATCCTCCTCCAACTTGCCTGTGCTGGCTCTCCTTCTCCTTCTCTATGGGTAAGGGATTTCTCATCAGAATGATGACTGGGAAGGCTCTTTGACTTGGAAAGTGCTTACCTGATATTGCTGCCTTTACTCTTGCCAGGTGGTCCATCACCCCTCTCATGTATCCAGCCTCCTTTGTGTTCAAAATCCCCAGCACAGCATATGTTGTGCTGACCAGTGTGAACCTCTTCATTGGCATCAATGGTAGTGTGGCCACCTTTGTCCTGGAGCTCTTCACCAACAACGTATGTTTCCGCAAAAGCTTCTCACTGTCTTGTGCTTCTGTGATCTAGTTCCATGTTGGTGCCTTTAGCAGCCAGTTCTCCAGAAGGGCTAGTGCCTGGCCTGTGCCCATTAACTACTGCAGCAGTTTAAACACAGGTTCTGTTGGGAATGGGTTAAAGCCCACTTCAGCAATGTTCACAGAATACTTAAGGTAGGAAGGGACATCCTGGGGTTGTCTAGTCCAACATCTGAGCAGGATCAGCTACAGCATGTTGCTCAGGGCCATCAGGTTTTGAACACTTCCAAGGATGGAGACTCCACAGTCTCTTTGGGCAGCCTCTTCTACTTCACAATCACCCTTAGTATAAAAGAAAATTTTTTTTTATATTCAAACAGAATTTCCTGTATGTTCTTTCTAAGAGGCAGTTTATGTCTACTACAGGCCATTTCAAGCACTCAAGCGTTTAGTTGCCCCAAGTTTTGCCATCTGTACCTCTCTAGCTGTATGGGGAACTTAAGCACTTCAGTTTTCCTATAGCAGATGCCTATTGGGAAAGGTGTGAGTTCCTCTCATGCCTGTATGGAACACAAGATATTTTAGCAGGCCCCGTGTGACCCACATTAGTGTGAAGTGTTCCTTGTGGGCATAAGCAGGCAGTCCTTGATGGTCCCTTTTGTTACAAGACCAGTTTTAGCTCAGTAAAAACTTGTACATGTTTGAAGATAAGTGCATCGCAGAAGAGGAACCTCTCCTCAGGCTGCTGTGAGTCCAACATGGGGGCTAAGCCAACTGGTAGACAACAAAGGAAAAGGATTAGAGCCTCCAGTATGGGATAGGGAGGGACTCCCCACAGCCACTGAGGTAACCAGACTGTGCAAGCACAGCTTTCCTGTCTCCTCAACTTGTAGCCTTTTTGCATGTTGTAGTTTGCAGACACTGCCTTTTATATTGTGAGTGTTTGGAGAAATCTCTCCTTTGGTGCTGTTTGCTTGCATTGATAGCATCTTGAGCAATGCAACGACAACTGTCCAGAGGAGCCATGGCACTGGCTCTTGGAAGAACATTGCTAAACCTTGAATGTTTGTGGGCTTGCAGTGTTGGGGGAGGGAGGGAGGGGTCGGTCACAACATGGGTCACACTTGACAGGTGCTGGCTGCTTTCTGCTCAAATGGCTCACTGGGACTTGATTTTGTCTTAACAGAAGCTGAACAACATCAATGATATCCTGAAGTCTGTCTTCCTCATCTTCCCCCACTTCTGCCTGGGGCGGGGACTCATTGACATGGTGAAAAACCAGGCCATGGCTGATGCTCTGGAGAGGTTTGGTAAGTGAAATTATCACAGCAATAGTGGCCTGAACTGAGCAGGGAAAGCACGAGTCTGCTCTGGATGCACAGCATTTCCCTGACTGACTTCTCAGGAACTGAAAGTGCACAATTTGCAGCACAGATCCGCTTAAAGCTGTAAAGTCTCCAAAGCTGTCCTCTTTATGTTGTTACAAGAACTGAAGAGGGCCTGGCAGATAGATCCCCACAGTTCTGAGTTATTAGGGGCATGAAATAAAAATGCCAGACTGTATGGAGAGGATAATTAGGCCAAGTGTAAGGAGTGGCTGAGATTCTGGAAAGCTGGATATTTTTTTCTGGGAGGCAGATGCCAGGCCTGAGTAAGAGTCTTTTTGTGCTTCACTAACCTTTTGGGAAGGTGGGTCAGCTCTTCTTTGGCAGATGGAATTCTCTTGGCCTGAGTTCCAACTTTGCTACAGTAGGAAAAATGCCACAGCTGGCCCCTTGTGAGGTCTATCCCTTCCTTTCTCCCACTAGCTGCTCTCCGGTTTGCCCTAGTGCCCAACTTGGTGAGCTCTGCAGGAAGAAATGCTATCCCACTCCCATTGTTCTGGAAAGATGACTGTGCTCTTATCTCATTTTGGCAGGAGAAAATCGTTTTGTGTCCCCCCTCTCATGGGACTTGGTGGGAAGGAATCTCTTTGCCATGGCAGTAGAGGGTGTTGTCTTCTTCCTCATCACAGTGCTCATCCAGTACAGGTTCTTTATCAAACCCAGGTAGGTTGTCTGCTCCACTTCACCACTGCAGGCAAGTGAAGTTTTCACTGGTGTCCCCCATGAGGTGGGGGGGATATTAACTAGTATTAACATCTTCCAGTAAGACTTTATCATGTTGCTCTCTCCAGGCCTGTGTATGCCAAGCTGCCTCCTGTGAATGACGAAGATGAGGATGTAACCAGAGAGAGACAGAGGATAATTAGTGGAGGAGGACAGAGTGACATCTTGGAAATCAAGGAGCTAACCAAGGTGACCAAGTTCTGCATTCCTAAACCTTGTTGGCACACAACCACGCAGTTCACCAGAAGCCTCATTCAGAGGAATATAGTGGGGTCAAAGCCAAGGCATGTTTGGAGTGTTGAATATGTATGTTCTCTTTGACATTGTCCTTCTCATTCTTTTTCTTCTGGTTTCAGATTTACAGAATGAAGCGAAAGCCAGCGGTTGATAGAATCTGTGTTGGAATCCCCCCTGGAGAGGTAACCTTATCTGTCAAGTTCATTGCTTTGCTATTACTGCAGTATTTAAGAGCAGCAAACAGAAAAGTCTGTAGGGTAAGATCAGAAACAGATGATGTTCAAATTACGTCAAAGGAAATTGCCTGGAAGTTGAAGCAGTTTCTGATTCTGTGTCTCTCTGCCTATGAAGACGATACTGAATTCTAAGTGTCTGCAACCAGAGGCCAAACCCTGGTACCCTCCAAGGTTTGGCACAGATAGGCTGTGGTGGCATTGCACCTAGGTGACACTGCAGTTTGTTTGTTTTCCCAGCCTAAAGTTTTATACTTAAAATAAGTTTTTTCTGAAAATGCACTGAAGACTTCCTCCAGCTGTCCTGAGGGTTAAGTTTGCTTCTTCCCATCTTGTTAGTGCTGAAAATGATGCAGATGAATCCTGTTCTCAAACACACTGTGCTTATCTGCTCTTTTGTGTCCCCAGTGCTTTGGTCTCCTGGGAGTAAATGGTGCTGGCAAGTCATCCACTTTTAAGATGCTGACTGGTGATACAGATGTGACAGGAGGAGAAGCTTTCCTCAAAGGAAACAGGTGAAAGACCATGCATCTTTGCTCTGGTTTGTGTCAAAGCAGCTCCTTTGCTGCTCTCTCCTCCAGTTTTCACAGTCTTTGTCCCACCTCCAGAAAGTCTAAACTCTGACCCAGTTTTCCCTTTTTCAGCTCCTGGCATCTGTTTCAGCCCTTTGCTGAGTCTGATAAAGTCTTCATTGGCTTAGGAAAATTGACTTAGTCTTGTAGTCACTTCTGAATACCTGGCCCCTCATGTTTAAATGTCATATTTTAAAAAAGAGGGAGGGGACAGGGAGAGAAAAAAAGAATTTGGTCAAGACAGACTTCTAGGATCCTATATTTGTCTTAGTTCAGTGATTCCAAAACCACTGTTTTACTTTCCTCCTTTTAACACCTAGAATAGCAGCATGTACTTGTGAAATCGTAACAGCAGGTTTTTTTCTTTTACAGTATCTTGTCCAACATCCGAGAAGTCCATCAGAACATGGGTTACTGCCCACAATTTGATGCTGTTAATGAACTGCTGACAGGGCGAGAGCACTTGGAGTTCTTCGCTCTCCTGAGAGGTGTTCCAGAGAAAGAAGTCTGCAAGGTAAAGTAAACACTGTGGGATTCACCCGAGTGACCAATTGTTCCTCCTTGCGTGCACCCTCCCTGCAACACATGCAGTGCTGTGATGTCAAGCTGCTGAAGATAATGTATTGTGAAATTTGCCCCGCTTTCCTTCCAGGCCAAACCAAAGTTGCTGTTTTTTCAGGGCTACCTAGAAAAAGTGTACTAAATGGAGGGGCAGATACTTTGGGTCCTGCATTCTCATAGTGGGTACAATTCTCCACTGAATGACTTCTTTCCTGTAAGAGTTTAAGGACTGTGGAGCTGCAGATCACACAGAACCTCATCTGCTGTCAAGTTCATTTTTCCAAGTCACACAGAGCAAGCACTCTACAGCTTAACATGAGCCTCACACTGGCTGTTACATCTTTCCAGTTGATCACACTGCGTCATTAAAATGCTGCTCTTTCAGCATTCAGACATGGGGTTACACTACTGGTCTTTATGCAATTGATGACAGCTGCCACTATGATACAGCACCTTCTCAGTGTTGTTTCCTTGAGCTAACAGCAGTTTTCATTCACTATGTGTGTCCTGGGTGCTGCAGAACAGGAACTGCTGTAGGTAGGAAGGTGACAGCAGTACCCAGTGCTTTGGATATGGCCAGATCTGGTATGTCCAGGCAGTTTGATTCTGTCTTTGAGAGTAGTGGTGATGGGTGAAAAATGCAAGCTTGTTCAGAGGTTGCTGGCAAGGTCCTCTGTGTGATGTTCCCACCAGCACCATAGAAAGGGACCCAGTTCTGGGTATGATCTGAGTAGTAGCTGAATCTCTTTCCTCTAACACTCTTTAGTCCCCAGGGCAACAATGACTGTTTATTGGCATGAGTAGTAATACTCCTGCATAACAAACCAGATCATCCTCATCTGTCTGAAGGGCTAAGATGCACCACAGTGAGACTGCTGTGTGTCAGTAGTGACCATGTCCCTGCTGCAAGCCCACAGCAAATGGAAAGCTAGCCAAAGCTGGTGCTGTGAAGAGCCGTACATCAGTGGTTAATGTGGCTCAGCTGATGTTGAAATCTTGCTCACTCACCAATAAGCTGCAGCCATTTGATTTTCTGGCCTCTCAGGGTCAGAATTGTATATATGCTGATCTAGAGGTGAACAGGGCTTTTCAAAACACATATCCATGCCACAGTAGATCCTTGGATGAGTGGTCCTCTCAAAAATGTTTTTAAAGCCAAAGTTCATAATGAAAATCTCATTGTGTAGATATTGCTGTGCTTGAATCAAGATGGTGTGCTGTCTCTTGCAGGTTGGAGAGTGGGCAATTCGGAAACTGGGCCTTGTGAAATATGGAGAAAAATATGCTGGGAATTACAGTGGAGGGAACAGGCGCAAGCTGTCCACAGCCATTGCCCTCATTGGAGGGCCACCTGTGGTGTTCCTGGTGAGTCAGCAACTTTTGCTTATTAACATTTTCCTTGAAAAACAAAAATCAGGTTCAAATTAAGACTAGATATTTCACGGCCAATGGATGTTTAAATACATCATTAGTCACTTAAATGTGAGCAAAGAGCATGTGGAAATAAAGATTCCCTGTTTAAATGTAGATGTAAGCTATAATGTGCCTCCAGGCTTCTATTTCTTTATGAAAAGTCAATGGGGAGGTGGGGGTCTAAAACATGATGCCAAACTGCCTACTGTGTAGCATCTTCACCACCCTAGTTTTGCTGCAGACACTTCTATACCTACAAAAAAAACCCAGCTTTCCTGCTGGACACAAGGAAATCTTACTGTGCAGGAGAATCAGACCTGTGTTTTTAATAATTCAATGAAAGCTGAATTTTGGGATTCAATTTTAGGATTGGAAATATATAGAGAATCCCGAAATATTTTAAAATTGAGGACAAATTTTAGGATTACTGAAGTTCATAGTGCAGGAGAAAGTAGTCTAGTGCTCTATTTAAACAAGCTTAATTGACTTGTTTTAGAACTGGATAGTTCAACATGTTACAATTGCAGAATGAGCAGTACTTCTCAGTTCTGAAAAAGATGTTTGCTAATTTAAAGTTTGGAACATAAATTATTCTCACATTTTGGAAAATTAATCAAAGTTGCTTGTTTCCAGTATGCATAATCAGAATGGACAGGTCATTTCAGAGGTGAGGTATTTGTCAGTAGAATGTAACAGCATAACCTGCTTTTTGCATATATTTTGCAGGATGAGCCAACAACAGGGATGGATCCAAAAGCACGTCGTTTCTTGTGGAACTGTGCTCTGAGTGTAATCAAAGAAGGAAGATCAGTGGTGCTCACATCTCACAGGCAAGTAGCAGCCAATTTTATCATACCCTGGCTTTTGCATCTACCAGGGCTGGATGCTAAACTCTGCTTGGTTGCGCTGCCTCTCACTGCTGCTTGCAGTGCTAATGAAGTTACTTCTGCCTACAGCATGGAAGAATGTGAAGCCCTGTGCACTCGAATGGCAATAATGGTCAACGGGCGATTCAGGTGTCTGGGCAGTGTCCAGCATTTAAAGAACAGGTAGCTGTTTTCTTTTCACTTACACCACATAGCTGGCTGCATTTTTAAGGAGATACAGTCAGACTTAATTCCTCATGCAGCATTCACATTGCTATTCTGGCTGTGGGAATTGCTGCTGGATTTTAAACTGCATTTCTGTTTCAAAAGCACTTAAGTCCTGTGCTGGTCCTCTTGTTTACAGGTTTGGAGATGGTTACACCATAGTGGTGAGAATTGCAGGGGCAAACCCAGACATGAAGCCTGTTGAGGAGTTCTTTGGGCATGCCTTCCCTGGAAGTGTCCTTAAAGAAAAGCATCGGAATATGCTGCAGTACCAGCTTCCCTCTTCACCATCTTCCCTGGCCAGAATATTCAGTATTCTCTCCCAGAACAAAAAGAGACTCCACATAGAAGACTACTCCGTTTCTCAGACCACACTTGACCAAGTAAGTTTTCAGTAGCCTGTCTGACAAAAGCCTCTTTGTGCAGAGGTACAAATAAATCCACCAATTTACTGGACCTATCTTTTAAGGGCATTTCAGCAGAATACCGAATCCCAGGACTGGTTCAGGAAGCCCAGAGTGTAAATGCCCTGAACCAAAGAAAAACCAGGGTGATGTGTGACATGACCTTTTTTTCTTGTAGGTGTTTGTAAATTTTGCTAAGGACCAAAGCGACGACGACCACACTAAGGACCTGTCATTGCACAAAAACCAGACTGTGGTAGACATTGCAATCCTTAATTCCTTCCTTCAAGATGAGAAGGTAAAAGAAAGTTGTGTGTGAGCCAATTTTAGCAAAGAAATGATGAGCAGAATATGAACTTCCTTTTCCTGGGATAGGATACTCCCAAAGAAGAAGCTAGAGGAAGAGGAACTGGACACTCTACTGATAACCATTCAATGCAATGCAATTCAATGCAATGAAAACAAAATTCCTTTACAGGGGCAGTGCCTCATGGAGTCGTCTTGTACTGTTCTCAAGTAAAAGACTTGAACTTAGCTCATTACAGTATAACTCTGAAGCTGTGGTAAAGCACCTACCAGATGCTGTGGGCTTTCAACCATTGTGTCTTGTCCTGTACAGTATGTTTTTACTAAGGTTGCAAAAATAGTTCATTGAGGAATCATGGCCAGTGGTTATTTATAGATATTTTAGACATGCATGTTTTAGTCTTTAGAACGTTCATGTCAGGAGTGGGAACTTCCTGGTGCTACATCCATTGCTGGCAATGAATGCACCAAGACAGTCAGTGGCAAGAAAAGTCAGACACCAGTGTCGTAGCCTTAGGTTGTGAAGACTTACCTGACCAGCTGCTTTTCCGAGACTGGTGTAGGTCAGTTGGTGACAAATCAGGGGCCACAAAGCAGTACTGTGCAGATGGGTTGGCAAGAGAAGGCCATCATATCCATACATCTCCATCAGTAAGCAGTGATATGCACAACTGAACCCTGCAAATGCACAGGATTGTCCCACCAGCATCACAACTGATAACCTACTCTGACTAGGTTTTCGTGTAGTTAAGTACTCTCCTGCTCCTCTGAGGTACTGCAGAGCTGCATGAACACCTAGTAGAAGGAAGTGGGTGAGAAGCAGACCTAGGGTTTGGACCACAGCAGCAAACTCAGTAGTTGTACAAGCTGCTAATGCCAAGAGCAAATTCTAAATCATGAGATGTCACTCAGATATATATCTGCTCTTTAACCCTTGCTTTGCAACAGAAAGGTACCCATCATCTGAAGTTATTGCTTAGCGCAAGCATGTTGCCATTTCTGGCTCTGCCAGGTAAAACTAGAAATGAGATGTAGATTTTTTTTTTTAACAGTATTATTTATGACTCTTAATAGGTAGGTAGCATAATTAGGGATTGGAAGTGCTTTCGGTTGATCTTTGTAGCCACAGTATTTCTTCATGTTATGCCTGCAATACTGTGCTCTCATTCTATCCATTCAGCGATAGCTACATTCATGATCTTACTGAGTTCCAGACTCTAGCAATCAGCCACTGTCTGCCATTACTGCAAGTTGTTCACCTAAAACTTTCCCATTTGGAAACTGGTATGACATCAGGTTAATATATAAGTTTCTGCTTTTGTTGTGTAGTTTCAGTCATTAGGTGATCCCTAACTGAAGAATACACTCTCTTATACATGTGGCAAAATGCTTCAGTAAAAATCCCCTTGAAGAACAAGGTAGTTCAAAATAGTAGTGCTGCAGTTACATCAGTCAATAATTTTTAAAGTTTTACAAAGCCAGAATAATATTAGAGGGGATATTATATAGTAAGAAGAACCAATTCTTGTTCACATTGTACAACGGTCATGGGAGAGTATGCTTTCATTAATACACTTAATGGGCCCCTCTGTGTTATTTTTACATTCAGAAATAGGTTCAGTAATGTGGTTTGAACCCAAGTGCAGTTCCTGGGCTATTCCTGTATGTCACGCCTCTGCCTTAAATACCTGTACAGGTTCTGTACTAATTCTTGATGCTACTCCACCATGAATCAGTCATGGACCATTTTCTTCTGTGAATGCTCACAGCAGCCCCACAAACAGTGAAGAGGCTGGCATGAGCCTGAATAAGGTTGATTACATATTTCTGGTATACTTGTTAACACTGACCAATTCAGCATTTTTAAAACACAAACAGATATTTGGCACAAGTCCCCAGTCCCTGCTGTATCATGCCTTGGGATAAAGTAAGAGCTTACTACATGCTCTGCTAAAGTGCCTTTTTCATACTATTTTATTCCTATCTGTATAATACATTGCTAAGGGGATTGAGAAAGGAGTGTAATGGGGATTGGTATACCTCACTTAAAACATGCTTTGTTATTACCCTTATGACATCGTCACCGTATGGGGATGAGTTACAGGGTGATTAATACAACAGACTTCCAGGTGCAGAAAAAATACTAAACAGCTGAGCTACAGCCATGATTTCTCTATAAGAGTCTACAGGTATGTTATGGTATTGAAACAAGGAGTGTGTATTGAAGGCTTACCACTGCTAAAACAACTATTACAAATCAGCATTAAGTCATCGAAGTGAAGGGCTTAAGTTTTGCTGTGCACCAAACTAGTGCATGCAGAACTATAACAAGTTCTAGGAGGATTCAGATTTGGTCCTGAGAGGGCTGTGGTTTGGTCTTTGTAACTGCTCATGTAAATGATTAATTTAGCAGGAAACAACAGTTACAACGTAATCTTCTTTCCTTAGCCCACCAAAGAGATTGTTGATTCCTATTGCCCTGTAACTATCATGCTCATAGAGTCTGTTATCTGTGAAAAAATGCTACAGTAAACATGGATATTAACCAAACTGTTCCACAGCTCTGATCTGTCTTGGTTGTACTGAACAGACAGCATAATGCAACTCTCACCTGAAGATTTGTCATGGAGTAAGTTCAGACAGCCACTAATTTACTCTTTTAAGTGTGTGTTGGGGGAAGAATCACTCTAGAGTCACAGTATATGAACCACTCTTGAAACTGCACTGAGGTGTTAACTTATTTTAATCTTTATTACTGTTGACATGTTGCATCCCTCTTTGGAGTACCTTTGTACTTCAGTAAGGAATTGTTTTTCCCCATGGTTAAACCACCACTTCGTGCTTATACTTCCCTCCTGAATTATATTTGGTCCTTCATTCCAAGCACTTTATGCTATCTGTAATGGGATCTATTTTTGCACTGGAATATCTGTTAACTTTGCAAAAATCTAGAGATTTCACAACTGAAATTTCTAAGTTAAATCCTTAAATGGACATTTTCATTAAAAGCAAAAAAAGTATATATATTTGTATTTGCTAATAACTGTTATGTGAAGTATTAAAAGGCACTCTAATTGCCTTGTATTAAGTAAAAAATAAAGCTGTTGTGGCACCACTGGTCTTCAAAGTGTTATTTTTTACATCTGATCTTTTGAGAAGTGTTGTTAGCAGATCTTGTTTTGCCCAGTTTTGTTCTGTTGTGAACTTTGATGCACAGTGTATGAGCAAGTTCCAGTTATCTCTACAAATTAGCATGAGGCACATACTATTTTCCGGTAAGTGAGGTGGTGCAAGGTTTGAAAGGTAACTGCTAACTTTAAGCTTCTAAAGTTAGTAAATAAAAAGGTCTCCAGCGAGTCCTGAAAAGTGATTGGTGTGTTGTGATTTAATGCATTTCGCTAGCAACGAACCACATGGCCACTTGCTCACCCTTCTTCCTCTCCCAGGGCTTCCCCTCCCAGGGATGGGGGAGAGAATTAAAGGGGTAAAGGGAAAAGAGACTCATGGGTTGGGATAAGAACAATTTAATGACTAAACTACAATGAAATTGAAAATAATAACAGTACTATATACAAATATACAAATGAGTGATACACAATGATACTGCTCACCAACCAGTGACCAAGGCTCAGCCCATTCCTGGCTAATGATCCTAGAGCAGGGAGAGTCCCGAAACCATAATCCTGGAAAAAGATCGTAGAGCCTGAGAGTCCAAGACTGAGAGGTGACAGAGAGAGAGAGAGAGACAACTCAAAGCAAACTTCCAGACAGAGCCTCATCTATATACTGGGCATGACATGCATGATACAGGATACACCACTGGCCAATTTGGGCCCCAAGGTCGAATTCTAGGCTAGTAACTCGGGCTGTGCTCCCTCCCAGCTTCTCCTGCACCTGCAGACACGGGCACAGCAGAGAAGTTGCGAAGTCCTTCCCTATCCAGGCAGCAACTATAAACATCAGTATGTTACCAGCCCTCTTCTCACCACAAATCCAAAACACAGCCTCTTATTAGCTGCTATGAAGAAGGTAACTCCGTCCCAGATGAAAACAGGACAGGTGCAACTGTCAAATCCAGCTGCAGAGCATAACCAAATGTTAAAAAAAAGTTTTAAATCCCATGTCAGGTACCTGTCTCTGAATATTTCCATTACACAGACACAGCAAGTCACAACTATTCATAATTGTTCTTCCTCATTGCTAAAAATAGCCTGTACCTGTTTTTACTGACAAAGCAATATGTGTGAGTATAAAGACTACAAAATACCCTAAACTTAGCTAATCCTTAGCTAATATCAAATTGAAGGAAGATCACTCATGCTACTAGTAGGTTGATTTTAAACAGCAGTTTAAAAATGAAAGCAGAATAATCACCCAATTGCTCAAAAAAACCCCAATGTTAGAATTTTGCTTGCTACTTTCCTCTAGCAACCTATTAATTTTGCCTGCTACTGCCCACTATCAACCTATTAAATTCCAGAATCCAGCCAATTCTTGGAGTTACACACATCAGGAAAATTGATCCTGAGATAAGAAGCCAATTAAAATTTCCTGGGTTTTCTGTTTTAATCTAGTGTCCAGCTGGTGCTTTTGGATAATGTGCTTGATTTATCAATCTCGTGTCAGAAAACAAAAAACTTTGGAATAAAACACACCTCTGACATCCCAAGTAGTATTTATTCTCAATGCTGGTGACAAGGAAAATAGTTTTACGGGAAAAAAAAAAATACACTCTTTTTAGTATACCTATTTTTTTATTCCAGTAAACAATAAAACAATTTTTGCATTCACGTGGAGGAAAAAAAAAAGTCCTATTAATTCCTTGTCCCATTTTTCAGCCAATTTTTTTGTTATTAAAAAAAAAAAAGTCCTCCTTTGAGGTGACTGCCACAAGGCAACACTCTGAATCAACTTGGTAGTGATGGTTTATTAGCCATTTCTACCTTAAAAAGTTGATTTGTAGAATATAAGACAATGGTCTCTGATGCAGTGCTTGTTCTACCCTGAGAATGCTAAAGATGGCTTTGTTGGAGGGAGGAAAGTATGAAGATTTGGGTGTAGGAGCTGGGAGCTGATATACTGTCTTAACTACAGCAGCTGGATCCCATCCAGCCCTGGGACATAAATATAATTGTCTACAGCTGGGTTTTTTAATACTTTCTATGAGATCTTGATGCACTCTATTGAAGCAATAATCGTCATTAGGCACACTGTGCAAAGATACTTCAGTAGAGAAGTGAAATAACTTGCCCCTTACAGGCCAGTGATTAACCTGTGGAAAAGGTTCCTTGTCACCCTCCCAAGGGCTCTGCCAGTTACCTCTAAATTGCAGAAGAGCATGCTCCAAAAATGGTAAAAAATCCAAGTTTGGCATCTCAGCCCATGCGCCCTCTGCCTTGCTGCTATTCACTCTAGCTTACTGGCTCTAAAGCAACTATTACCAAGACAGCTAACCAAAATGCAAGACTTGTAAAATGCTGTACTTGGAGAATGTGGTTTATCATTTGACAGTTTAAAAAGAATAAAAGCTTTAGCTGTAAACACTAAGAAGTCATGCTTGATACAAACTTATTTGGCTTTTAACAGTCTAACAAAAAGTATTTCCAAGAATGTAAGCACATGTGCATCAGGTTGAGTGTGACTATACAGTTGAACAAGAAGGGCTAACCAACTTCAGTACCATAAACAAACAAATACCTGAGCTGTAATGCTGGAAAAGACCAGGTAACTTTAACTAGACTTGATAAGTGATCTAGCTATGCACAAAAGTATTAAGAACAGAGAGCTTAAAATAAAAGATAGGTGAAGTGTGGTTCAAGCCATAAGTGATATGGCTTGGGTTCTTTTTTTTGGGGGATGTAGGGACATCCCCATAAACTTCTGTTTAGCAATTGCTAGCAGGGTGCAAAATGTTACTGATTCACATTGCTAGTGATGAGCACTCTGCATCCATTTATTGTAAACTGAAGAAAAACTCAGTTCACAAAGGTATGATGATCCATGCGATGGCACTTGCTGGCAGCACTTCCATCTTGTCCTTTTTGACATCAGTTACACCCTTTAGAAGAGGTTACTTCAGCGGTGAGAACTGCAGAGGAATCAGTAGCATATTTTGCTGGGACTCCAAGAATCTGACACTGTCCCGCACTGAAATTAAATGCATATTTAATCAAGACAGTAATCCAATGAGAAATAATACTTTTCTCTGTGTGCATGCAGGTAACATTAGTGATGTTACCTGCCGGATCTTACCAGCTGCTACCACTCTGGCATCTTCATGGGCCCTGTGCCTTCCCGCTGCACGGTGGTCTGGGCTCTCGTTCCACCACATCACATGTACTAACAAAGTACAAAGTCAGCTGAATACTGTTGTGCTGTAATACAACATGTACTGCAAGTCCTAGCAGTCGGCCTTCACCTGCTAGAACCTTGCAGTTACCAGAAACAATTCTCTAGGAAATTAAGTGGTGGGATGATCTTTTGGTGAGCCTTTAAAAGGTTTGACTCTTTAACATAAGATCTGAGAGTCTTTTAAGATAGCTGCACCTGGCTTAAGCCTATAACCCAATACACAAAGCTGGGTTCAAGGACTGTTTACAGGGCTTCTGTGATCCGCACCAACATTTTCATCAAGCCAGCCAATCCTCATCCAGGACAAGGGCTTACCCCTCTTCCTCCACCCCTTCCCATGCCAAAGTCTGTATCAGAAATTGAGTAGTACCTGTGTTAAGTAATCCATACTCTGTATGGAAAACACCAATCAGCTTGGTGTAGCCTGTGTTGATGTGAGCACTGATTGCAGCTCGAAATGCGTCGCCCCACAGTGCTGGCCCCCCAGGCTTCATCTGGAAAGTAACCCATTCATACACTCCTGGAGAAAAAGGCAAAGATGACCTCAAGGAAGCACATACAAATTAATATGCCCGTTCTTAAAGAGTATGTCATGGCCACAACACATTTATTGTGAAACCAGTATTGCAATTCCTTGCCATCTGGGGTCAGCAGGACACGAAACTGCCCCTTCATCCCAGCATGGGCAGCATCTCACAGCTTCCAGTGGCTCACTAACTAGAGCTTGTTCAAGTGTAAATGTTAAGTACCGGGACCCTGAGAAACAGAAGGCTTCACATAAAGCCCAACTTGGCAATTTTCAGTGTTGCCTGGAAATGTGGGGACATTCAGGCTACTCTGCAGAAATCACAAATACTCATACATGTTTGCAGGATTTGGATGGCTGACTGAAGAACGCAAGATGGCTTTTCTACGACTGCTGAAGTTTCCTGGCGCTGAAGTGGTTTATGACATTACAAACCCCTTTGACTCCTGGCAATCGGTCACAGCAAGATGGGAAGGCACAATCAGCAGACCAGGACTAGTTTAGCATCCCTGCTCTGCCAAACAGTCTCCCTTGTTTGCAGACAAATAGCATGATTTGTTGAAAAACTCCAGCCCTGCTACAAGAAACCTTATCTGTCTCCTTTCTGTTCAGGTAGTTACTTTAGATCACCTGCTGACACTGTAACAGAAACCTAAATGCTTGCTGTATGGCAATGTATGCCTGGTCTCATTCTCCAGCAATGGGCTGGAGATAAAATGTGAATAAAGTGTTTGAAAAGTCAGCTATCCAGTTTTAAGAGAAAACTGGACTAATTTTAAATTTAACAGCATAAATTCTGAATCACGGGGAAATAAAGAACAAAGATTACTGTATGTATGCATATGCTGAGGGTTGAAGCAAGGCCTATTGGCCATCTCTCTATGCAACAAAGTCTGCAAATGTTCATAAATCGGGCAACAGTCAAGACTATTAATACCGCATTTGCTACAGAGAGAATTAAAATACATAAGGACAGTACACCTACACCTAATCTATGATAGTTACAAAGCATGCTTGATTTGCATGTATCTCTAAAAAGCAGGGAATTTTTTTGTTTTTCTTAAAACTATTATGCAAAAGAAGCAGTAACATCACAGCAAATTGATAACGAGAAAAGCCTTTGTGAAAAAGAACACTCATTTTCTTTAGTGGCTCCAGGAAACGCCCTCTCATTGGTGGGTGGACCAAAGAGGCCTGGGAAAACCGCTCTGACCACTGCTAAGGCATTGCCACTTTGCATGTTCATTTAGGCAATTCACACACCTCTTTAGAACCTTAATGATAAGGGCTCTAGTCAGTTATTGAGGTTAATGTAAAATCCTTCTTAAAAACATTGTCCCTCACCTGTATTATGTCACCTTTTTCACATGGGTGTACATACATGCACTGGTTACATAAAGGGTTATAAAACCATGTGATACATGGTTTAAACTTTAAACCAGTTTTTGTTAGTCCATCAGCACCACTAACTTTAATCAGAAAAAGAGAAGATAAGCTCACCCCCTTCTTTTGGAGGCTTCCCAAGCTGACACCAGGGTACCAGATAAGCAACCTCATTGTGCTGCTTTTCTATCATAGACAGAGCTGGGGCGATGAATTTTCCCTGCCAGTCTTTGTCACTGGCTAGTGCCTGCCGGACTGCTGTTCTGTGAGCAAAATCATCTGTAAGAAAGAGAAAAAAAAATGCAGCTAATGTCGTATTAAACTCAATCAAAATGCATAATTACAAGGAGGCGAGCTGCACTTACAAAAGTTTGAAATTGATATTTTTAAACAGCACATTAGCTTGAAGCAGATGTGGTAAGTTTCCCTTAAGTTCTGCACAAATCTTTGCTTCATCTCTCAGCTTTAAATGGTTTCAAGACAAACCAAATTTTCCAATAAAGTTTATAAAAAAGATAAAAATGTGTTAAGTGATATTACTGTTAAGATTCATATATGGGACCCGCAGGGACTACCAGATGTGGCAACAGTTACCAAGGATAAGGAGGTTTGGTGAAAGCACAGGCGATAAGGAAGTGAAGTGGAAAAGAAAATCCAGAAGGAATATTAGCCCACCAAGAGAAAATTAAGAAAATTACGAGTTTTGGCTTATATAAAATGACATGAAAATTACAAGTGTAGAAGTACTGTTTGTTTGTTCAGCTACATAAAAAGTTATTAAAGTTATTAAATGCCCAAACTCTTTATTATTTTTTTTCTTAATTAAAAACAAGCCCACTGAATTTAAAGAGTCTGAATTTCAATTGGTTAGGCTGCAGTGGCATCCTAAGCAGCAGGTTTACGCAGGCAGCTTTCAACAGAGCAAGAGAAAAATCCAGCACATAAGAATTGGAAGAACCTTGAGAAATATCAGTATCTTGGGACTAAAAGAGAAATATAGCAATTAAGTACGGAAAAATATGTAAGCAGGGGTCTGATCAATCAAGGAAAAAGGATGTTGTAGATTACATACATAAACATCATTAGGAAACAGAAATTATAGGTTTTTCCTTAGTTTTGCATTTTAAAAGTTTCTCACTGATTTTTTTTTTTTTTTTAGAGAAAGAAATCACAGACATGGCTAAAAGCTTCTGGGAAGCAGAACAATCTATTAACCATAGACACATGCAAAGACATAATATTCTTGTCAACAGACAACTGCTCCCTTCACCCCTCCTCTTTATTCTAAACAGGTACTGTGAACATGCTGGATTTCCACGAGCAGCCTGAGGACTTCAGAAACAAAACTCTGTCTCAGCATACAGATATACCCTGAACTGCAGCAGGGTATGAAGAAATTATACCGGTGTGCCTTCCCACTTCTCCATAACCCAACTGTCAAGTTCCCTTGGGCTTCACAAAGAGCACAGCCACCACACTTAGATTCTTGTGTAATTGCAGCTTTTCTTGGCTGACTAGCATCTTCCATGTCAGCACCAACTCCAACAACATAAAAAGTGGATTACACTGCAAGAAGCCTGTTGTTACCAAGGCTGAAGCAGAAACGAAACACCTGAGAAGTGTGCCTAAGAAGTCGGAGCTGGTGGAGTGGTTTTTCCTACTTCAGCACAGTGCAGCTAGCTACAGAAAGACTTCAAGCAGCAAACTGCGTGCTCATTGTTTTAGGGGAGTGACTGTCACACTGAACTAAAATTTGAGAACAATTATACATGCATATAAACATACACAGACTGCATATAGATCGTTTGCACTTATCTGTATCTTATTAAGGAGGTCTCAACGTTTCTTCCATCCTTTTTGAAGACATTTGTGGTTCAGGAACTGGCCCTAAATTAAAAATACTTACCATGCACAAAGCACTCTATTATACCTGTTTCAAGCAGAGATTGCTGTTTAAGAACAGTTGTAACTCTCTCGTCCCAACGTGTCAAGACTGTCCTGACAGGCTCTGCAGTGTTGAGTAATCAGTACAGCAACAGAATTTTTTTTTTTCCACACTTTCTTATAGTAAAAGCAACATGTACCATCCAGGTAAGCACTCTCCTCGCCTTCTTGCCTAGGAGACAAGGAGCACAGAGAGACCAGAGCAGCAGAAAGGGATGCTGAGCGTACCGTACTTCCAAATGTGGACAACCTTATTCATCGCCCCCAGTTCTGCAGACCACAATCCCACCAGCTCTGAGTGAGTCATGCGAAGGTGAAAGTACTTGTTGGCCATTTCCACAAACTCCTTCATCTTCGATGGTTTAATATCATATGTGCGAATTTCGTAGAAAACGCTATCATTTTGTCTGGGCCCTGTAGCAAGGGATGCAGGTACCTGAGAAAAAATGTTAAGAAACATAACTAAAACTAATTTTGAAGCCAGAAAACTGTTTTCTGTCTAATTTCTAGACTTTTTTTAAATCACTGAGAAGCTATAGATGCCTTTTCTTTTTTTTTTTTTTAACCAGGGGCTGGGAGAGGGAGTACTTTGTGATCTCCACTACAAAAGTATCTTGTGACTTTCTTGTCTGGAAAGAGTTCCCATGCACATTATTTGCTGCAACTCCTTTTGGCAGTGCAATAGACCGTGATGTGTCTTTTATTTGTCACACTCAGTTTAATTATTAAGCCCATAACAAAGTAGGATTTTCCTTTTCTCATACCCATTCTTCAGGAAGCCAGCAGCAGGAGGCAAAAAGTGAAAGCAATTAAAAGACAGTTGGCTAAACACATCATTCAAAGGTGAGGCTGCCGATGCCCCTGAAGCAGAGGCAACATCAACATCTGCCTGTGTTGCCCTTTCCAGACCAACTCACGCTACTGCCATGTGTTTTCCAATTACAATCTTACATCAGTAGTAGCAACTTACATAGTTGGCAAAAGAAAAGAAAAAGGTAACAACAATTGGGAAGGGGCTGATTCCTTCCAGCACAAGGTTGCTAAAGTCTGCATCCTTGCCCTTCACTGGCTCCTTCCCACAGGCTGGTCGAGATGAGTTTTTCTATTCATAAAACATAAACCCCTTCAGAAGGCCCAGAACACACTGACTTTTGCAACTGCTGTAATAACTTGGAACATGCTACTCACCCCTCAAATAAAACCAGAAGATTTAAGGCCAAACCAAGCCTTCAGCCTTAGCTCATATTTGCAGAGGCGGCTGCGGGATGGATTTTGGAGCCCCAGCGGGCCTGTGCACCGTGCAGCTCAAGCTACATAATGCAGGCGGCCAAGACCGAAGGTCTCGTCTCCCAAACACCCTTTGGAGTGCTGCACATCTAGTTTTGGCAGCTGTGTGTCACAGCTTCTTTTAGCATTTAGTTTGTACACCCACACAGGATCCTGAATGCACAGTACTCCCGCACTTACGGTGGGCAATCACGACAGCAGCCAGCTGTCAGTGACCCATCCCACGCCGGCTTTCGGCACTAGAAGTCCAGATGCTTTCTGCCACTCAAGCAACCACTGGACCGCTGCTGCACCACTTCTCCCGGGGCCGACGCTCAGCACGAAGCGCACCCGTGCTTGCAAACAGGCCCGCTAAAGAGGATGTCGCGACTACGACAGCTTCCGCACTGCCGGGCATCGCCCGCCCCGTCCCCAACCCCGCCCCTACTGGATCTAACCACGGCCCCAACGAGCCAAACCACGCCCCCAACAACCAAAACCACGCCCCCACGCCCGGCATACACCCGCTTCTCGCCTAAGCCACGCCCTCCCAGACCCAAACCCCTCCCCTCACCGCGCCCGCCCCCGTGGCTCGCGCCACCAGCCCCGCTCCCCAC